>CAKNEX010000111.1:0-115568 GCA_930367185.1 Myathropa florea | reverse complement strand
ACTTACCGTTTTTGAGAAAAAATATGTGCATCGCACAATAACATACATATTTTTACATATTTTCAGCTAAAAGTATGGCATAATTTGGTTTATTTTCATTTTCTCGGAAACTAGTAGGCCTAGAATTAAGATTTTTGGTTTAAAATGTTCGTAATGAATGCCTCTACAAATCTTGTTATGGTCAAAACCACGCCAGACTTACCGTTTTTGAGAAAAAATATGTGCATCGCACAATAACATACATATTTTTACATATTTTCAGCTAAAAGTATGGCATAATTTGGTTTATTTTCATTTTCTCGGAAACTAGTAGGCCTAGAATTAAGATTTTTGGTTTAAAATGTTCGTAATGAATGCCTCTACAAATCTTGTTATGGTCAAAACCACGCCAGACTTACCGTTTTTGAGAAAAAATATGTGCATCGCACAATAACATACATATTTTCAGCTAAAAGTATGGCATAATTTGGTTTATTTTCATTTTCTCGGAAACTAGTAGGCCTAGAATTAAGATTTTTGGTTTAAAATGTTCGTAATGAATGCCTCTACAAATCTTGTTATGGTCAAAACCACGCCAGACTTACCGTTTTTGAGAAAAAATATGTGCATCGCACAATAACATACATATTTTCAGCTAAAAGTATGGCATAATTTGGTTTATTTTCATTTTCTCGGAAACTAGTAGGCCTAGAATTAAGATTTTTGGTTTAAAATGTTCGTAATGAATGCCTCTACAAATCTTGTTATGGTCAAAACCACGCCAGACTTACCGTTTTTGAGAAAAAATATGTGCATCGCACAATAACATACATATTTTTACATATTTTCAGCTAAAAGTATGGCATAATTTGGTTTATTTTCATTTTCTCGGAAACTAGTAGGCCTAGAATTAAGATTTTTGGTTTAAAATGTTCGTAATGAATGCCTCTACAAATCTTGTTATGGTCAAAACCACGCCAGACTTACCGTTTTTGAGAAAAAATATGTGCATCGCACAATAACATACATATTTTCAGCTAAAAGTATGGCATAATTTGGTTTATTTTCATTTTCTCGGAAACTAGTAGGCCTAGAATTAAGATTTTTGGTTTAAAATGTTCGTAATGAATGCCTCTACAAATCTTGTTATGGTCAAAACCACGCCAGACTTACCGTTTTTGAGAAAAAATATGTGCATCGCACAATAACATACATATTTTCAGCTAAAAGTATGGCATAACTTGGTTATTTTCATTTTCTCGGAAACTAGTAGGCCTAGAATTAAGATTTTTGGTTTAAAATGTTCGTAATGAATGCCTCTACAAATCTTGTTGTGGTCAAAACCACGCCAGACTTACCGTTTTTGAGAAAAAATATGTGCATCGCACAATAACATACATATTTTTACATATTTTCAGCTAAAAGTATGGCATAATTTGGTTTATTTTCATTTTCTCGGAAACTAGTAGGCCTAGAATTAAGATTTTTGGTTTAAAATGTTCGTAATGAATGCCTCTACAAATCTTGTTATGGTCAAAACCACGCCAGACTTACCGTTTTTGAGAAAAAATATGTGCATCGCACAATAACATACATATTTTCAGCTAAAAGTATGGCATAATTTGGTTTATTTTCATTTTCTCGGAAACTAGTAGGCCTAGAATTAAGATTTTTGGTTTAAAATGTTCGTAATGAATGCCTCTACAAATCTTGTTGTGGTCAAAACCACGCCAGACTTACCGTTTTTGAGAAAAAATATGTGCATCGCACAATAACATACATATTTTTACATATTTTCAGCTAAAAGTATGGCATAATTTGGTTTATTTTCATTTTCTCGGAAACTAGTAGGCCTAGAATTAAGATTTTTAGTTTAAAATGTTCGTAATGAATGCCTCTACAAATCTTGTTATGGTCAAAACCACGCCAGACTTACCGTTTTTGAGAAAAAATATGTGCATCGCACAATAACATACATATTTTTACATATTTTCAGCTAAAAGTATGGCATAATTTGGTTTATTTTCATTTTCTCGGAAACTAGTAGGCCTAGAATTAAGATTTTTGGTTTAAAATGTTCGTAATGAATGCCTCTACAAATCTTGTTATGGTCAAAACCACGCCAGACTTACCGTTTTTGAGAAAAAATATGTGCATCGCACAATAACATACATATTTTCAGCTAAAAGTATGGCATAATTTGGTTTATTTTCATTTTCTCGGAAACTAGTAGGCCTAGAATTAAGATTTTTGGTTTAAAATGTTCGTAATGAATGCCTCTACAAATCTTGTTATGGTCAAAACCACGCCAGACTTACCGTTTTTGAGAAAAAATATGTGCATCGCACAATAACATACATATTTTTACATATTTTCAGCTAAAAGTATGGCATAATTTGGTTTATTTTCATTTTCTCGGAAACTAGTAGGCCTAGAATTAAGATTTTTGGTTTAAAATGTTCGTAATGAATGCCTCTACAAATCTTGTTATGGTCAAAACCACGCCAGACTTACCGTTTTTGAGAAAAAAATATGTGCATCGCACAATAACATACATATTTTTACATATTTTCAGCTAAAAGTATGGCATAATTTGGTTTATTTTCATTTTCTCGGAAACTAGTAGGCCTAGAATTAAGATTTTTGGTTTAAAATGTTCGTAATGAATGCCTCTACAAATCTTGTTATGGTCAAAACCACGCCAGACTTACCGTTTTTGAGAAAAAATATGTGCATCGCACAATAACATACATATTTTCAGCTAAAAGTATGGCATAATTTGGTTTATTTTCATTTTCTCGGAAACTAGTAGGCCTAGAATTAAGATTTTTGGTTTAAAATGTTCGTAATGAATGCCTCTACAAATCTTGTTGTGGTCAAAACCACGCCAGACTTACCGTTTTTGAGAAAAAATATGTGCATCGCACAATAACATACATATTTTTACATATTTTCAGCTAAAAGTATGGCATAATTTGGTTTATTTTCATTTTCTCGGAAACTAGTAGGCCTAGAATTAAGATTTTTAGTTTAAAATGTTCGTAATGAATGCCTCTACAAATCTTGTTATGGTCAAAACCACGCCAGACTTACCGTTTTTGAGAAAAAATATGTGCATCGCACAATAACATACATATTTTTTACATATTTTCAGCTAAAAGTATGGCATAATTTGGTTTATTTTCATTTTCTCGGAAACTAGTAGGCCTAGAATTAAGATTTTTGGTTTAAAATGTTCGTAATGAATGCCTCTACAAATCTTGTTATGGTCAAAACCACGCCAGACTTACCGTTTTTGAGAAAAAATATGTGCATCGCACAATAACATACATATTTTCAGCTAAAAGTATGGCATAATTTGGTTTATTTTCATTTTCTCGGAAACTAGTAGGCCTAGAATTAAGATTTTTGGTTTAAAATGTTCGTAATGAATGCCTCTACAAATCTTGTTATGGTCAAAACCACGCCAGACTTACCGTTTTTGAGAAAAAATATGTGCATCGCACAATAACATACATATTTTTACATATTTTCAGCTAAAAGTATGGCATAATTTGGTTTATTTTCATTTTCTCGGAAACTAGTAGGCCTAGAATTAAGATTTTTGGTTTAAAATGTTCGTAATGAATGCCTCTACAAATCTTGTTATGGTCAAAACCACGCCAGACTTACCCTTTTTGAGAAAAAATATGTGCATCGCACAATAACATACATATTTTTACATATTTTCAGCTAAAAGTATGGCATAATTTGGTTTATTTTCATTTTCTCGGAAACTAGTAGGCCTAGAATTAAGATTTTTGGTTTAAAATGTTCGTAATGAATGCCTCTACAAATCTTGTTATGGTCAAAACCACGCCAGACTTACCGTTTTTGAGAAAAAATATGTGCATCGCACAATAACATACATATTTTTACATATTTTCAGCTAAAAGTATGGCATAATTTGGTTTATTTTCATTTTCTCGGAAACTAGTAGGCCTAGAATTAAGATTTTTGGTTTAAAATGTTCGTAATGAATGCCTCTAGAAATCTTGTTATGGTCAAAACCACGCCAGACTTACCGTTTTTGAGAAAAAATATGTGCATCGCACAATAACATACATATTTTTACATATTTTCAGCTAAAAGTATGGCATAATTTGGTTTATTTTCATTTTCTCGGAAACTAGTAGGCCTAGAATTAAGATTTTTGGTTTAAAATGTTCGTAATGAATGCCTCTACAAATCTTGTTATGGTCAAAACCACGCCAGACTTACCGTTTTTGAGAAAAAATATGTGCATCGCACAATAACATACATATTTTTACATATTTTCAGCTAAAAGTATGGCATAATTTGGTTTATTTTCATTTTCTCGGAAACTAGTAGGCCTAGAATTAAGATTTTTGGTTTAAAATGTTCGTAATGAATGCCTCTACAAATCTTGTTATGGTCAAAACCACGCCAGACTTACCGTTTTTGAGAAAAAATATGTGCATCGCACAATAACATACATATTTTTACATATTTTCAGCTAAAAGTATGGCATAATTTGGTTTATTTTCATTTTCTCGGAAACTAGTAGGCCTAGAATTAAGATTTTTGGTTTAAAATGTTCGTAATGAATGCCTCTACAAATCTTGTTATGGTCAAAACCACGCCAGACTTACCGTTTTTGAGAAAAAATATGTGCATCGCACAATAACATACATATTTTCAGCTAAAAGTATGGCATAATTTGGTTTATTTTCATTTTCTCGGAAACTAGTAGGCCTAGAATTAAGATTTTTGGTTTAAAATGTTCGTAATGAATGCCTCTACAAATCTTGTTATGGTCAAAACCACGCCAGACTTACCGTTTTTGAGAAAAAATATGTGCATCGCACAATAACATACATATTTTTACATATTTTCAGCTAAAAGTATGGCATAATTTGGTTTATTTTCATTTTCTCGGAAACTAGTAGGCCTAGAATTAAGATTTTTGGTTTAAAATGTTCGTAATGAATGCCTCTACAAATCTTGTTATGGTCAAAACCACGCCAGACTTACCGTTTTTGAGAAAAAATATGTGCATCGCACAATAACATACATATTTTTACATATTTTCAGCTAAAAGTATGGCATAATTTGGTTTATTTTCATTTTCTCGGAAACTAGTAGGCCTAGAATTAAGATTTTTGGTTTAAAATGTTCGTAATGAATGCCTCTACAAATCTTGTTATGGTCAAAACCACGCCAGACTTACCGTTTTTGAGAAAAAATATGTGCATCGCACAATAACATACATATTTTTACATATTTTCAGCTAAAAGTATGGCATAATTTGGTTTATTTTCATTTTCTCGGAAACTAGTAGGCCTAGAATTAAGATTTTTGGTTTAAAATGTTCGTAATGAATGCCTCTAGAAATCTTGTTATGGTCAAAACCACGCCAGACTTACCGTTTTTGAGAAAAAATATGTGCATCGCACAATAACATACATATTTTTACATATTTTCAGCTAAAAGTATGGCATAATTTGGTTTATTTTCATTTTCTCGGAAACTAGTAGGCCTAGAATTAAGATTTTTGGTTTAAAATGTTCGTAATGAATGCCTCTACAAATCTTGTTATGGTCAAAACCACGCCAGACTTACCGTTTTTGAGAAAAAATATGTGCATCGCACAATAACATACATATTTTTACATATTTTCAGCTAAAAGTATGGCATAATTTGGTTTATTTTCATTTTCTCGGAAACTAGTAGGCCTAGAATTAAGATTTTTGGTTTAAAATGTTCGTAATGAATGCCTCTACAAATCTTGTTATGGTCAAAACCACGCCAGACTTACCGTTTTTGAGAAAAAATATGTGCATCGCACAAAAACATACTTATTTTCAGCTAAAAGTATGGCATAATTTGGTTTATTTTCATTTTCTCGGAAACTAGTAGGCCTAGAATTAAGATTTTTGGTTTAAAATGTTCGTAATGAATGCCTCTACAAATCTTGTTATGGTCAAAACCACGCCAGACTTACCGTTTTTGAGAAAAAATATGTGCATCGCACAATAACATACATATTTTTACATATTTTCAGCTAAAAGTATGGCATAATTTGGTTTATTTTCATTTTCTCGGAAACTAGTAGGCCTAGAATTAAGATTTTTGGTTTAAAATGTTCGTAATGAATGCCTCTACAAATCTTGTTATGGTCAAAACCACGCCAGACTTACCGTTTTTGAGAAAAAATATGTGCATCGCACAATAACACATATTTTTACATATTTTCAGCTAAAAGTATGGCATAATTTGGTTTATTTTCATTTTCTCGGAAACTAGTAGGCCTAGAATTAAGATTTTTGGTTTAAAATGTTCGTAATGAATGCCTCTACAAATCTTGTTATGGTCAAAACCACGCCAGACTTACCGTTTTTGAGAAAAAATATGTGCATCGCACAATAACATACATATTTTTACATATTTTCAGCTAAAAGTATGGCATAATTTGGTTTATTTTCATTTTCTCGGAAACTAGTAGGCCTAGAATTAAGATTTTTGGTTTAAAATGTTCGTAATGAATGCCTCTACAAATCTTGTAATGGTCAAAACCACGCCAGACTTACCGTTTTTGAGAAAAAATATGTGCATCGCACAATAACATACATATTTTCAGCTAAAAGTATGGCATAATTTGGTTTATTTTCATTTTCTCGGAAACTAGTAGGCCTAGAATTAAGATTTTTGGTTTAAAATGTTCGTAATGAATGCCTCTACAAATCTTGTTATGGTCAAAACCACGCCAGACTTACCGTTTTTGAGAAAAAATATGTGCATCGCACAATAACATACATATTTTCAGCTAAAAGTATGGCATAATTTGGTTTATTTTCATTTTCTCGGAAACTAGTAGGCCTAGAATTAAGATTTTTGGTTTAAAATGTTCGTAATGAATGCCTCTACAAATCTTGTTATGTGGTCAAAACCACGCCAGACTTACCGTTTTTGAGAAAAAATATGTGCATCGCACAATAACATACATATTTTTACATATTTTCAGCTAAAAGTATGGCATAATTTGGTTTATTTTCATTTTCTCGGAAACTAGTAGGCCTAGAATTAAGATTTTTGGTTTAAAATGTTCGTAATGAATGCCTCTACAAATCTTGTTATGGTCAAAACCACGCCAGACTTACCGTTTTTGAGAAAAAATATGTGCATCGCACAATAACATACATATTTTTACATATTTTCAGCTAAAAGTATGGCATAATTTGGTTTATTTTCATTTTCTCGGAAACTAGTAGGCCTAGAATTAAGATTTTTGGTTTAAAATGTTCGTAATGAATGCCTCTACAAATCTTGTTATGGTCAAAACCACGCCAGACTTACCGTTTTTGAGAAAAAATATGTGCATCGCACAATAACATACATATTTTTACATATTTTCAGCTAAAAGTATGGCATAATTTGGTTTATTTTCATTTTCTCGGAAACTAGTAGGCCTAGAATTAAGATTTTTGGTTTAAAATGTTCGTAATGAATGCCTCTACAAATCTTGTTATGGTCAAAACCACGCCAGACTTACCGTTTTTGAGAAAAAATATGTGCATCGCACAATAACATACATATTTTTACATATTTTCAGCTAAAAGTATGGCATAATTTGGTTTATTTTCATTTTCTCGGAAACTAGTAGGCCTAGAATTAAGATTTTTGGTTTAAAATGTTCGTAATGAATGCCTCTACAAATCTTGTTATGGTCAAAACCACGCCAGACTTACCGTTTTTGAGAAAAAATATGTGCATCGCACAAAAACATACTTATTTTCAGCTAAAAGTATGGCATAATTTGGTTTATTTTCATTTTCTCGGAAACTAGTAGGCCTAGAATTAAGATTTTTGGTTTAAAATGTTCGTAATGAATGCCTCTACAAATCTTGTTATGGTCAAAACCACGCCAGACTTACCGTTTTTGAGAAAAAATATGTGCATCGCACAATAACATACATATTTTTACATATTTTCAGCTAAAAGTATGGCATAATTTGGTTTATTTTCATTTTCTCGGAAACTAGTAGGCCTAGAATTAAGATTTTTGGTTTAAAATGTTCGTAATGAATGCCTCTACAAATCTTGTCATGGTCAAAACCACGCCAGACTTACCGTTTTTGAGAAAAAATATGTGCATCGCACAATAACATACATATTTTTACATATTTTCAGCTAAAAGTATGGCATAATTTGGTTTATTTTCATTTTCTCGGAAACTAGTAGGCCTAGAATTAAGATTTTTGGTTTAAAATGTTCGTAATGAATGCCTCTACAAATCTTGTTATGGTCAAAACCACGCCAGACTTACCGTTTTTGAGAAAAAATATGTGCATCGCACAATAACATACATATTTTCAGCTAAAAGTATGGCATAATTTGGTTTATTTTCATTTTCTCGGAAACTAGTAGGCCTAGAATTAAGATTTTTGGTTTAAAATGTTCGTAATGAATGCCTCTACAAATCTTGTTATGGTCAAAACCACGCCAGACTTACCGTTTTTGAGAAAAAATATGTGCATCGCACAATAACATACATATTTTCAGCTAAAAGTATGGCATAATTTGGTTTATTTTCATTTTCTCGGAAACTAGTAGGCCTAGAATTAAGATTTTTGGTTTAAAATGTTCGTAATGAATGCCTCTACAAATCTTGTTATGTGGTCAAAACCACGCCAGACTTACCGTTTTTGAGAAAAAATATGTGCATCGCACAATAACATACATATTTTTACATATTTTCAGCTAAAAGTATGGCATAATTTGGTTTATTTTCATTTTCTCGGAAACTAGTAGGCCTAGAATTAAGATTTTTGGTTTAAAATGTTCGTAATGAATGCCTCTACAAATCTTGTTATGGTCAAAACCACGCCAGACTTACCGTTTTTGAGAAAAAATATGTGCATCGCACAATAACATACATATTTTTACATATTTTCAGCTAAAAGTATGGCATAATTTGGTTTATTTTCATTTTCTCGGAAACTAGTAGGCCTAGAATTAAGATTTTTGGTTTAAAATGTTCGTAATGAATGCCTCTACAAATCTTGTTATGGTCAAAACCACGCCAGACTTACCGTTTTTGAGAAAAAATATGTGCATCGCACAATAACATACATATTTTTACATATTTTCAGCTAAAAGTATGGCATAATTTGGTTTATTTTCATTTTCTCGGAAACTAGTAGGCCTAGAATTATGATTTTTGGTTTAAAATGTTCGTAATGAATGCCTCTACAAATCTTGTTATGGTCAAAACCACGCCAGACTTACCGTTTTTGAGAAAAAATATGTGCATCGCACAATAACATACATATTTTTACATATTTTCAGCTAAAAGTATGGCATAATTTGGTTTATTTTCATTTTCTCGGAAACTAGTAGGCCTAGAATTAAGATTTTTGGTTTAAAATGTTCGTAATGAATGCCTCTACAAATCTTGTTATGGTCAAAACCACGCCAGACTTACCGTTTTTGAGAAAAAATATGTGCATCGCACAAAAACATACTTATTTTCAGCTAAAAGTATGGCATAATTTGGTTTATTTTCATTTTCTCGGAAACTAGTAGGCCTAGAATTAAGATTTTTGGTTTAAAATGTTCGTAATGAATGCCTCTACAAATCTTGTTATGGTCAAAACCACGCCAGACTTACCGTTTTTGAGAAAAAATATGTGCATCGCACAATAACATACATATTTTTACATATTTTCAGCTAAAAGTATGGCATAATTTGGTTTATTTTCATTTTCTCGGAAACTAGTAGGCCTAGAATTAAGATTTTTGGTTTAAAATGTTCGTAATGAATGCCTCTACAAATCTTGTTATGGTCAAAACCACGCCAGACTTACCGTTTTTGAGAAAAAATATGTGCATCGCACAATAACATACATATTTTTACATATTTTCAGCTAAAAGTATGGCATAATTTGGTTTATTTTCATTTTCTCGGAAACTAGTAGGCCTAGAATTAAGATTTTTGGTTTAAAATGTTCGTAATGAATGCCTCTACAAATCTTGTAATGGTCAAAACCACGCCAGACTTACCGTTTTTGAGAAAAAATATGTGCATCGCACAATAACATACATATTTTCAGCTAAAAGTATGGCATAATTTGGTTTATTTTCATTTTCTCGGAAACTAGTAGGCCTAGAATTAAGATTTTTGGTTTAAAATGTTCGTAATGAATGCCTCTACAAATCTTGTTATGGTCAAAACCACGCCAGACTTACCGTTTTTGAGAAAAAATATGTGCATCGCACAATAACATACATATTTTCAGCTAAAAGTATGGCATAATTTGGTTTATTTTCATTTTCTCGGAAACTAGTAGGCCTAGAATTAAGATTTTTGGTTTAAAATGTTCGTAATGAATGCCTCTACAAATCTTGTTATGTGGTCAAAACCACGCCAGACTTACCGTTTTTGAGAAAAAATATGTGCATCGCACAATAACATACATATTTTTACATATTTTCAGCTAAAAGTATGGCATAATTTGGTTTATTTTCATTTTCTCGGAAACTAGTAGGCCTAGAATTAAGATTTTTGGTTTAAAATGTTCGTAATGAATGCCTCTACAAATCTTGTTATGGTCAAAACCACGCCAGACTTACCGTTTTTGAGAAAAAATATGTGCATCGCACAATAACATACATATTTTTACATATTTTCAGCTAAAAGTATGGCATAATTTGGTTTATTTTCATTTTCTCGGAAACTAGTAGGCCTAGAATTAAGATTTTTGGTTTAAAATGTTCGTAATGAATGCCTCTACAAATCTTGTTATGGTCAAAACCACGCCAGACTTACCGTTTTTGAGAAAAAATATGTGCATCGCACAATAACATACATATTTTTACATATTTTCAGCTAAAAGTATGGCATAATTTGGTTTATTTTCATTTTCTCGGAAACTAGTAGGCCTAGAATTAAGATTTTTGGTTTAAAATGTTCGTAATGAATGCCTCTACAAATCTTGTTATGGTCAAAACCACGCCAGACTTACCGTTTTTGAGAAAAAATATGTGCATCGCACAAAAACATACATATTTTCAGCTAAAAGTATGGCATAATTTGGTTTATTTTCAGTTTCTCGGAAACTAGTAGGCCTAGAATTAAGATTTTTGGTTTAAAATGTTCGTAATGAATGCCTCTACAAATCTTGTTATGGTCAAAACCACGCCAGACTTACCGTTTTTGAGAAAAAATATGTGCATCGCACAATAACATACATATTTTTACATATTTTCAGCTAAAAGTATGGCATAATTTGGTTTATTTTCATTTTCTCGGAAACTAGTAGGCCTAGAATTAAGATTTTTGGTTTAAAATGTTCGTAATGAATGCCTCTACAAATCTTGTTATGGTCAAAACCACGCCAGACTTACCGTTTTTGAGAAAAAATATGTGCATCGCACAATAACATACATATTTTCAGCTAAAAGTATGGCATAATTTGGTTTATTTTCATTTTCTCGGAAACTAGTAGGCCTAGAATTAAGATTTTTGGTTTAAAATGTTCGTAATGAATGCCTCTACAAATCTTGTTATGGTCAAAACCACGCCAGACTTACCGTTTTTGAGAAAAAATATGTGCATCGCACAATAACATACATATTTTTACATATTTTCAGCTAAAAGTATGGCATAATTTGGTTTATTTTCATTTTCTCGGAAACTAGTAGGCCTAGAATTAAGATTTTTGGTTTAAAATGTTCGTAATGAATGCCTCTACAAATCTTGTTATGGTCAAAACCACGCCAGACTTACCGTTTTTGAGAAAAAATATGTGCATCGCACAATAACATACATATTTTTACATATTTTCAGCTAAAAGTATGGCATAATTTGGTTTATTTTCATTTTCTCGGAAACTAGTAGGCCTAGAATTAAGATTTTTGGTTTAAAATGTTCGTAATGAATGCCTCTACAAATCTTGTTATGGTCAAAACCACGCCAGACTTACCGTTTTTGAGAAAAAATATGTGCATCGCACAATAACATACATATTTTTACATATTTTCAGCTAAAAGTATGGCATAATTTGGTTTATTTTCATTTTCTCGGAAACTAGTAGGCCTAGAATTAAGATTTTTGGTTTAAAATGTTCGTAATGAATGCCTCTACAAATCTTGTTATGGTCAAAACCACGCCAGACTTACCGTTTTTGAGAAAAAATATGTGCATCGCACAATAACATACATATTTTCAGCTGAAAGTATGGCATAATTTGGTTTATTTTCATTTTCTCGGAAACTAGTAGGCCTAGAATTAAGATTTTTGGTTTAAAATGTTCGTAATGAATGCCTCTACAAATCTTGTTATGGTCAAAACCACGCCAGACTTACCGTTTTTGAGAAAAAATATGTGCATCGCACAATAACATACATATTTTTACATATTTTCAGCTAAAAGTATGGCATAATTTGGTTTATTTTCATTTTCTCGGAAACTAGTAGGCCTAGAATTAAGATTTTTGGTTTAAAATGTTCGTAATGAATGCCTCTACAAATCTTGTTATGGTCAAAACCACGCCAGACTTACCGTTTTTGAGAAAAAATATGTGCATCGCACAATAACATACATATTTTTACATATTTTCAGCTAAAAGTATGGCATAATTTGGTTTATTTTCATTTTCTCGGAAACTAGTAGGCCTAGAATTAAGATTTTTGGTTTAAAATGTTCGTAATGAATGCCTCTACAAATCTTGTTATGGTCAAAACCACGCCAGACTTACCGTTTTTGAGAAAAAATATGTGCATCGCACAAAAACATACTTATTTTCAGCTAAAAGTATGGCATAATTTGGTTTATTTTCATTTTCTCGGAAACTAGTAGGCCTAGAATTAAGATTTTTGGTTTAAAATGTTCGTAATGAATGCCTCTACAAATCTTGTTATGGTCAAAACCACGCCAGACTTACCGTTTTTGAGAAAAAATATGTGCATCGCACAATAACATACATATTTTTACATATTTTCAGCTAAAAGTATGGCATAATTTGGTTTATTTTCATTTTCTCGGAAACTAGTAGGCCTAGAATTAAGATTTTTGGTTTAAAATGTTCGTAATGAATGCCTCTACAAATCTTGTTATGGTCAAAACCACGCTAGACTTACCGTTTTTGAGAAAAAATATGTGCATCGCACAATAACATACATATTTTTACATATTTTCAGCTAAAAGTATGGCATAATTTGGTTTATTTTCATTTTCTCGGAAACTAGTAGGCCTAGAATTAAGATTTTTGGTTTAAAATGTTCCTAATGAATGCCTCTACAAATCTTGTTATGGTCAAAACCACGCCAGACTTACCGTTTTTGAGAAAAAATATGTGCATCGCACAATAACATACATATTTTTACATATTTTCAGCTAAAAGTATGGCATAATTTGGTTTATTTTCATTTTCTCGGAAACTAGTAGGCCTAGAATTAAGATTTTTGGTTTAAAATGTTCGTAATGAATGCCTCTACAAATCTTGTAATGGTCAAAACCACGCCAGACTTACCGTTTTTGAGAAAAAATATGTGCATCGCACAATAACATACATATTTTCAGCTAAAAGTATGGCATAATTTGGTTTATTTTCATTTTCTCGGAAACTAGTAGGCCTAGAATTAAGATTTTTGGTTTAAAATGTTCGTAATGAATGCCTCTACAAATCTTGTTATGGTCAAAACCACGCCAGACTTACCGTTTTTGAGAAAAAATATGTGCATCGCACAATAACATACATATTTTCAGCTAAAAGTATGGCATAATTTGGTTTATTTTCATTTTCTCGGAAACTAGTAGGCCTAGAATTAAGATTTTTGGTTTAAAATGTTCGTAATGAATGCCTCTACAAATCTTGTTATGTGGTCAAAACCACGCCAGACTTACCGTTTTTGAGAAAAAATATGTGCATCGCACAATAACATACATATTTTTACATATTTTCAGCTAAAAGTATGGCATAATTTGGTTTATTTTCATTTTCTCGGAAACTAGTAGGCCTAGAATTAAGATTTTTGGTTTAAAATGTTCGTAATGAATGCCTCTACAAATCTTGTTATGGTCAAAACCACGCCAGACTTACCGTTTTTGAGAAAAAATATGTGCATCGCACAATAACATACATATTTTTACATATTTTCAGCTAAAAGTATGGCATAATTTGGTTTATTTTCATTTTCTCGGAAACTAGTAGGCCTAGAATTAAGATTTTTGGCTCAAAATGTTCGTAATGAATGCCTCTACAAATCTTGTTATGGTCAAAACCACGCCAGACCTACCGTTTTTGAGAAAAAATATGTGCATCGCACAATAACATACATATTTTCAGCTAAAAGTATGGCATAATTTGGTTTATTTTCATTTTCTCGGAAACTAGTAGGCCTAGAATTAAGATTTTTGGTTTAAAATGTTCGTAATGAATGCCTCTACAAATCTTGTTATGGTCAAAACCACGCCAGACTTACCGTTTTTGAGAAAAAATATGTGCATCGCACAAAAACATACATATTTTCAGCTAAAAGTATGGCATAATTTGGTTTATTTTCAGTTTCTCGGAAACTAGTAGGCCTAGAATTAAGATTTTTGGTTTAAAATGTTCGTAATGAATGCCTCTACAAATCTTGTTATGGTCAAAACCACGCCAGACTTACCGTTTTTGAGAAAAAATATGTGCATCGCACAATAACATACATATTTTTACATATTTTCAGCTAAAAGTATGGCATAATTTGGTTTATTTTCATTTTCTCGGAAACTAGTAGGCCTAGAATTAAGATTTTTGGTTTAAAATGTTCGTAATGAATGCCTCTACAAATCTTGTTATGGTCAAAACCACGCCAGACTTACCGTTTTTGAGAAAAAATATGTGCATCGCACAATAACATACATATTTTTACATATTTTCAGCTAAAAGTATGGCATAATTTGGTTTATTTTCATTTTCTCGGAAACTAGTAGGCCTAGAATTAAGATTTTTGGTTTAAAATGTTCGTAATGAATGCCTCTACAAATCTTGTTATGGTCAAAACCACGCCAGACTTACCGTTTTTGAGAAAAAATATGTGCATCGCACAATAACATACATATTTTTACATATTTTCAGCTAAAAGTATTGCATAATTTGGTTTATTTTCATTTTCTCGGAAACTAGTAGGCCTAGAATTAAGATTTTTGGTTTAAAATGTTCGTAATGAATGCCTCTACAAATCTTGTTATGTGGTCAAAACCACGCCAGACTTACCGTTTTTGAGAAAAAATATGTGCATCGCACAATAACATACATATTTTTACATATTTTCAGCTAAAAGTATGGCATAATTTGGTTTATTTTCATTTTCTCGGAAACTAGTAGGCCTAGAATTAAGATTTTTGGTTTAAAATGTTCGTAATGAATGCCTCTACAAATCTTGTTATGGTCAAAACCACGCCAGACTTACCGTTTTTGAGAAAAAATATGTGCATCGCACAATAACATACATATTTTTACATATTTTCAGCTAAAAGTATGGCATAATTTGGTTTATTTTCATTTTCTCGGAAACTAGTAGGCCTAGAATTAAGATTTTTGGCTCAAAATGTTCGTAATGAATGCCTCTACAAATCTTGTTATGGTCAAAACCACGCCAGACCTACCGTTTTTGAGAAAAAATATGTGCATCGCACAATAACATACATATTTTCAGCTAAAAGTATGGCATAATTTGGTTTATTTTCATTTTCTCGGAAACTAGTAGGCCTAGAATTAAGATTTTTGGTTTAAAATGTTCGTAATGAATGCCTCTACAAATCTTGTTATGGTCAAAACCACGCCAGACTTACCGTTTTTGAGAAAAAATATGTGCATCGCACAAAAACATACATATTTTCAGCTAAAAGTATGGCATAATTTGGTTTATTTTCAGTTTCTCGGAAACTAGTAGGCCTAGAATTAAGATTTTTGGTTTAAAATGTTCGTAATGAATGCCTCTACAAATCTTGTTATGGTCAAAACCACGCCAGACTTACCGTTTTTGAGAAAAAATATGTGCATCGCACAATAACATACATATTTTTACATATTTTCAGCTAAAAGTATGGCATAATTTGGTTTATTTTCATTTTCTCGGAAACTAGTAGGCCTAGAATTAAGATTTTTGGTTTAAAATGTTCGTAATGAATGCCTCTACAAATCTTGTTATGGTCAAAACCACGCCAGACTTACCGTTTTTGAGAAAAAATATGTGCATCGCACAATAACATACATATTTTCAGCTAAAAGTATGGCATAATTTGGTTTATTTTCATTTTCTCGGAAACTAGTAGGCCTAGAATTAAGATTTTTGGTTTAAAATGTTCGTAATGAATGCCTCTACAAATCTTGTTATGGTCAAAACCACGCCAGACTTACCGTTTTTGAGAAAAAATATGTGCATCGCACAATAACATACATATTTTCAGCTAAAAGTATGGCATAATTTGGTTTATTTTCATTTTCTCGGAAACTAGTAGGCCTAGAATTAAGATTTTTGGTTTAAAATGTTCGTAATGAATGCCTCTACAAATCTTGTTATGGTCAAAACCACGCCAGACTTACCGTTTTTGAGAAAAAATATGTGCATCGCACAATAACATACATATTTTCAGCTAAAAGTATGGCATAATTTGGTTTATTTTCATTTTCTCGGAAACTAGTAGGCCTAGAATTAAGATTTTTGGTTTAAAGTGTTCGTAATGAATGCCTCTACAAATCTTGTTATGGTCAAAACAACGCCAGACTTACCGTTTTTGAGAAAAAATATGTGCATCGCACAATAACATACATATTTTCAGCTAAAAGTATGGCATAATTTGGTTTATTTTCATTTTCTCGGAAACTAGTAGGCCTAGAATTAAGATTTTTGGTTTAAAATGTTCGTAATGAATGCCTCTACAAATCTTGTTATGGTCAAAACCACGCCAGACTTACCGTTTTTGAGAAAAAATATGTGCATCGCACAATAACATACATATTTTCAGCTAAAAGTATGGCATAATTTGGTTTATTTTCATTTTCTCGGAAACTAGTAGGCCTAGAATTAAGATTTTTGGTTTAAAATGTTCGTAATGAATGCCTCTACAAATCTTGTTATGGTCAAAACCACGCCAGACTTACCGTTTTTGAGAAAAAATATGTGCATCGCACAATAACATACATATTTTTACATATTTTCAGCTAAAAGTATGGCATAATTTGGTTTATTTTCATTTTCTCGGAAACTAGTAGGCCTAGAATTAAGATTTTTGGTTTAAAATGTTCGTAATGAATGCCTCTACAAATCTTGTTATGGTCAAAACCACGCCAGACTTACCGTTTTTGAGAAAAAATATGTGCATCGCACAATAACATACATATTTTTACATATTTTCAGCTAAAAGTATGGCATAATTTGGTTTATTTTCATTTTCTCGGAAACTAGTAGGCCTAGAATTAAGATTTTTGGTTTAAAATGTTCGTAATGAATGCCTCTACAAATCTTGTTATGGTCAAAACCACGCCAGACTTACCGTTTTTGAGAAAAAATATGTGCATCGCACAATAACATACATATTTTTACATATTTTCAGCTAAAAGTATGGCATAATTTGGTTTATTTTCATTTTCTCGGAAACTAGTAGGCCTAGAATTAAGATTTTTGGTTTAAAATGTTCGTAATGAATGCCTCTACAAATCTTGTTATGGTCAAAACCACGCCAGACTTACCCTTTTTGAGAAAAAATATGTGCATCGCACAATAACATACATATTTTTACATATTTTCAGCTAAAAGTATGGCATAATTTGGTTTATTTTCATTTTCTCGGAAACTAGTAGGCCTAGAATTAAGATTTTTGGTTTAAAATGTTCGTAATGAATGCCTCTACAAATCTTGTTATGGTCAAAACCACGCCAGACTTACCGTTTTTGAGAAAAAATATGTGCATCGCACAATAACATACATATTTTCAGCTAAAAGTATGGCATAATTTGGTTTATTTTCATTTTCTCGGAAACTAGTAGGCCTAGAATTAAGATTTTTGGTTTAAAATGTTCGTAATGAATGCCTCTACAAATCTTGTTATGGTCAAAACCACGCCAGACTTACCGTTTTTGAGAAAAAATATGTGCATCGCACAATAACATACATATTTTTACATATTTTCAGCTAAAAGTATGGCATAATTTGGTTTATTTTCATTTTCTCGGAAACTAGTAGGCCTAGAATTAAGATTTTTGGTTTAAAATGTTCGTAATGAATGCCTCTACAAATCTTGTAATGGTCAAAACCACGCCAGACTTACCGTTTTTGAGAAAAAATATGTGCATCGCACAATAACATACATATTTTCAGCTAAAAGTATGGCATAATTTGGTTTATTTTCATTTTCTCGGAAACTAGTAGGCCTAGAATTAAGATTTTTGGTTTAAAATGTTCGTAATGAATGCCTCTACAAATCTTGTAATGGTCAAAACCACGCCAGACTTACCGTTTTTGAGAAAAAATATGTGCATCGCACAATAACATACATATTTTCAGCTAAAAGTATGGCATAATTTGGTTTATTTTCATTTTCTCGGAAACTAGTAGGCCTAGAATTAAGATTTTTGGTTTAAAATGTTCGTAATGAATGCCTCTACAAATCTTGTAATGGTCAAAACCACGCCAGACTTACCGTTTTTGAGAAAAAATATGTGCATCGCACAATAACATACATATTTTCAGCTAAAAGTATGGCATAATTTGGTTTATTTTCATTTTCTCGGAAACTAGTAGGCCTAGAATTAAGATTTTTGGTTTAAAATGTTCGTAATGAATGCCTCTACAAATCTTGTTATGGTCAAAACCACGCCAGACTTACCGTTTTTGAGAAAAAATATGTGCATCGCACAATAACATACATATTTTTACATATTTTCAGCTAAAAGTATGGCATAATTTGGTTTATTTTCATTTTCTCGGAAACTAGTAGGCCTAGAATTAAGATTTTTGGTTTAAAATGTTCGTAATGAATGCCTCTACAAATCTTGTAATGGTCAAAACCACGCCAGACTTACCGTTTTTGAGAAAAAATATGTGCATCGCACAATAACATACATATTTTCAGCTAAAAGTATGGCATAATTTGGTTTATTTTTATTTTCTCGGAAACTAGTAGGCCTAGAATTAAGATTTTTGGTTTAAAATGTTCGTAATGAATGCCTCTACAAATCTTGTTATGGTCAAAACCACGCCAGACTTACCGTTTTTGAGAAAAAATATGTGCATCGCACAATAACATACATATTTTCAGCTAAAAGTATGGCATAATTTGGTTTATTTTCATTTTCTCGGAAACTAGTAGGCCTAGAATTAAGATTTTTGGTTTAAAATGTTCGTAATGAATGCCTCTACAAATCTTGTTATGGTCAAAACCACGCCAGACTTACCGTTTTTGAGAAAAAATATGTGCATCGCACAATAACATACATATTTTTACATATTTTCAGCTAAAAGTATGGCATAATTTGGTTTATTTTCATTTTCTCGGAAACTAGTAGGCCTAGAATTAAGATTTTTGGTTTAAAATGTTCGTAATGAATGCCTCTACAAATCTTGTTATGGTCAAAACCACGCCAGACTTACCGTTTTTGAGAAAAAATATGTGCATCGCACAATAACATACATATTTTTACATATTTTCAGCTAAAAGTATGGCATAATTTGGTTTATTTTCATTTTCTCGGAAACTAGTAGGCCTAGAATTAAGATTTTTGGTTTAAAATGTTCGTAATGAATGCCTCTACAAATCTTGTTATGGTCAAAACCACGCCAGACTTACCGTTTTTGAGAAAAAATATGTGCATCGCACAATAACATACATATTTTTACATATTTTCAGCTAAAAGTATGGCATAATTTGGTTTATTTTCATTTTCTCGGAAACTAGTAGGCCTAGAATTAAGATTTTTGGTTTAAAATGTTCGTAATGAATGCCTCTACAAATCTTGTTATGGTCAAAACCACGCCAGACTTACCCTTTTTGAGAAAAAATATGTGCATCGCACAATAACATACATATTTTTACATATTTTCAGCTAAAAGTATGGCATAATTTGGTTTATTTTCATTTTCTCGGAAACTAGTAGGCCTAGAATTAAGATTTTTGGTTTAAAATGTTCGTAATGAATGCCTCTACAAATCTTGTTATGGTCAAAACCACGCCAGACTTACCGTTTTTGAGAAAAAATATGTGCATCGCACAATAACATACATATTTTCAGCTAAAAGTATGGCATAATTTGGTTTATTTTCATTTTCTCGGAAACTAGTAGGCCTAGAATTAAGATTTTTGGTTTAAAATGTTCGTAATGAATGCCTCTACAAATCTTGTTATGGTCAAAACCACGCCAGACTTACCGTTTTTGAGAAAAAATATGTGCATCGCACAATAACATACATATTTTTACATATTTTCAGCTAAAAGTATGGCATAATTTGGTTTATTTTCATTTTCTCGGAAACTAGTAGGCCTAGAATTAAGATTTTTGGTTTAAAATGTTCGTAATGAATGCCTCTACAAATCTTGTAATGGTCAAAACCACGCCAGACTTACCGTTTTTGAGAAAAAATATGTGCATCGCACAATAACATACATATTTTCAGCTAAAAGTATGGCATAATTTGATTTATTTTCATTTTCTCGGAAACTAGTAGGCCTAGAATTAAGATTTTTGGTTTAAAATGTTCGTAATGAATGCCTCTACAAATCTTGTAATGGTCAAAACCACGCCAGACTTACCGTTTTTGAGAAAAAATATGTGCATCGCACAATAACATACATATTTTCAGCTAAAAGTATGGCATAATTTGGTTTATTTTCATTTTCTCGGAAACTAGTAGGCCTAGAATTAAGATTTTTGGTTTAAAATGTTCGTAATGAATGCCTCTACAAATCTTGTAATGGTCAAAACCACGCCAGACTTACCGTTTTTGAGAAAAAATATGTGCATCGCACAATAACATACATATTTTCAGCTAAAAGTATGGCATAATTTGGTTTATATTCATTTTCTCGGAAACTAGTAGGCCTAGAATTAAGATTTTTGGTTTAAAATGTTCGTAATGAATGCCTCTACAAATCTTGTTATGGTCAAAACCACGCCAGACTTACCGTTTTTGAGAAAAAATATGTGCATCGCACAATAACATACATATTTTTACATATTTTCAGCTAAAAGTATGGCATAATTTGGTTTATTTTCATTTTCTCGGAAACTAGTAGGCCTAGAATTAAGATTTTTGGTTTAAAATGTTCGTAATGAATGCCTCTACAAATCTTGTTATGGTCAAAACCACGCCAGACTTACCGTTTTTGAGAAAAAATATGTGCATCGCACAATAACATACATATTTTCAGCTAAAAGTATGGCATAATTTGGTTTATTTTTATTTTCTCGGAAACTAGTAGGCCTAGAATTAAGATTTTTGGTTTAAAATGTTCGTAATGAATGCCTCTACAAATCTTGTTATGGTCAAAACCACGCCAGACTTACCGTTTTTGAGAAAAAATATGTGCATCGCACAATAACATACATATTTTCAGCTAAAAGTATGGCATAATTTGGTTTATTTTCATTTTCTCGGAAACTAGTAGGCCTAGAATTAAGATTTTTGGTTTAAAATGTTCGTAATGAATGCCTCTACAAATCTTGTTATGGTCAAAACCACGCCAGACTTACCGTTTTTGAGAAAAAATATGTGCATCGCACAATAACATACATATTTTTACATATTTTCAGCTAAAAGTATGGCATAATTTGGTTTATTTTCATTTTCTCGGAAACTAGTAGGCCTAGAATTAAGATTTTTGGTTTAAAATGTTCGTAATGAATGCCTCTACAAATCTTGTTATGGTCAAAACCACGCCAGACTTACCGTTTTTGAGAAAAAATATGTGCATCGCACAATAACATACATATTTTTACATATTTTCAGCTAAAAGTATGGCATAATTTGGTTTATTTTCATTTTCTCGGAAACTAGTAGGCCTAGAATTAAGATTTTTGGTTTAAAATGTTCGTAATGAATGCCTCTACAAATCTTGTTATGGTCAAAACCACGCCAGACTTACCGTTTTTGAGAAAAAATATGTGCATCGCACAATAACATACATATTTTTACATATTTTCAGCTAAAAGTATGGCATAATTTGGTTTATTTTCATTTTCTCGGAAACTAGTAGGCCTAGAATTAAGATTTTTGGTTTAAAATGTTCGTAATGAATGCCTCTACAAATCTTGTTATGGTCAAAACCACGCCAGACTTACCCTTTTTGAGAAAAAATATGTGCATCGCACAATAACATACATATTTTTACATATTTTCAGCTAAAAGTATGGCATAATTTGGTTTATTTTCATTTTCTCGGAAACTAGTAGGCCTAGAATTAAGATTTTTGGTTTAAAATGTTCGTAATGAATGCCTCTACAAATCTTGTTATGGTCAAAACCACGCCAGACTTACCGTTTTTGAGAAAAAATATGTGCATCGCACAATAACATACATATTTTCAGCTAAAAGTATGGCATAATTTGGTTTATTTTCATTTTCTCGGAAACTAGTAGGCCTAGAATTAAGATTTTTGGTTTAAAATGTTCGTAATGAATGCCTCTACAAATCTTGTTATGGTCAAAACCACGCCAGACTTACCGTTTTTGAGAAAAAATATGTGCATCGCACAATAACATACATATTTTTACATATTTTCAGCTAAAAGTATGGCATAATTTGGTTTATTTTCATTTTCTCGGAAACTAGTAGGCCTAGAATTAAGATTTTTGGTTTAAAATGTTCGTAATGAATGCCTCTACAAATCTTGTAATGGTCAAAACCACGCCAGACTTACCGTTTTTGAGAAAAAATATGTGCATCGCACAATAACATACATATTTTCAGCTAAAAGTATGGCATAATTTGGTTTATTTTCATTTTCTCGGAAACTAGTAGGCCTAGAATTAAGATTTTTGGTTTAAAATGTTCGTAATGAATGCCTCTACAAATCTTGTAATGGTCAAAACCACGCCAGACTTACCGTTTTTGAGAAAAAATATGTGCATCGCACAATAACATACATATTTTCAGCTAAAAGTATGGCATAATTTGGTTTATTTTCATTTTCTCGGAAACTAGTAGGCCTAGAATTAAGATTTTTGGTTTAAAATGTTCGTAATGAATGCCTCTACAAATCTTGTAATGGTCAAAACCACGCCAGACTTACCGTTTTTGAGAAAAAATATGTGCATCGCACAATAACATACATATTTTCAGCTAAAAGTATGGCATAATTTGGTTTATTTTCATTTTCTCGGAAACTAGTAGGCCTAGAATTAAGATTTTTGGTTTAAAATGTTCGTAATGAATGCCTCTACAAATCTTGTTATGGTCAAAACCACGCCAGACTTACCGTTTTTGAGAAAAAATATGTGCATCGCACAATAACATACATATTTTTACATATTTTCAGCTAAAAGTATGGCATAATTTGGTTTATTTTCATTTTCTCGGAAACTAGTAGGCCTAGAATTAAGATTTTTGGTTTAAAATGTTCGTAATGAATGCCTCTACAAATCTTGTAATGGTCAAAACCACGCCAGACTTACCGTTTTTGAGAAAAAATATGTGCATCGCACAATAACATACATATTTTTACATATTTTCAGCTAAAAGTATGGCATAATTTGGTTTATTTTCATTTTCTCGGAAACTAGTAGGCCTAGAATTAAGATTTTTGGTTTAAAATGTTCGTAATGAATGCCTCTACAAATCTTGTTATGGTCAAAACCACGCCAGACTTACCGTTTTTGAGAAAAAATATGTGCATCGCACAATAACATACATATTTTTACATATTTTCAGCTAAAAGTATGGCATAATTTGGTTTATTTTCATTTTCTCGGAAACTAGTAGGCCTAGAATTAAGATTTTTGGTTTAAAATGTTCGTAATGAATGCCTCTACAAATCTTGTTATGGTCAAAACCACGCCAGACTTACCCTTTTTGAGAAAAAATATGTGCATCGCACAATAACATACATATTTTTACATATTTTCAGCTAAAAGTATGGCATAATTTGGTTTATTTTCATTTTCTCGGAAACTAGTAGGCCTAGAATTAAGATTTTTGGTTTAAAATGTTCGTAATGAATGCCTCTACAAATCTTGTTATGGTCAAAACCACGCCAGACTTACCGTTTTTGAGAAAAAATATGTGCATCGCACAATAACATACATATTTTCAGCTAAAAGTATGGCATAATTTGGTTTATTTTCATTTTCTCGGAAACTAGTAGGCCTAGAATTAAGATTTTTGGTTTAAAATGTTCGTAATGAATGCCTCTACAAATCTTGTTATGGTCAAAACCACGCCAGACTTACCGTTTTTGAGAAAAAATATGTGCATCGCACAATAACATACATATTTTTACATATTTTCAGCTAAAAGTATGGCATAATTTGGTTTATTTTCATTTTCTCGGAAACTAGTAGGCCTAGAATTAAGATTTTTGGTTTAAAATGTTCGTAATGAATGCCTCTACAAATCTTGTAATGGTCAAAACCACGCCAGACTTACCGTTTTTGAGAAAAAATATGTGCATCGCACAATAACATACATATTTTCAGCTAAAAGTATGGCATAATTTGGTTTATTTTCATTTTCTCGGAAACTAGTAGGCCTAGAATTAAGATTTTTGGTTTAAAATGTTCGTAATGAATGCCTCTACAAATCTTGTAATGGTCAAAACCACGCCAGACTTACCGTTTTTGAGAAAAAATATGTGCATCGCACAATAACATACATATTTTCAGCTAAAAGTATGGCATAATTTGGTTTATTTTCATTTTCTCGGAAACTAGTAGGCCTAGAATTAAGATTTTTGGTTTAAAATGTTCGTAATGAATGCCTCTACAAATCTTGTAATGGTCAAAACCACGCCAGACTTACCGTTTTTGAGAAAAAATATGTGCATCGCACAATAACATACATATTTTCAGCTAAAAGTATGGCATAATTTGGTTTATTTTCATTTTCTCGGAAACTAGTAGGCCTAGAATTAAGATTTTTGGTTTAAAATGTTCGTAATGAATGCCTCTACAAATCTTGTTATGGTCAAAACCACGCCAGACTTACCGTTTTTGAGAAAAAATATGTGCATCGCACAATAACATACATATTTTTACATATTTTCAGCTAAAAGTATGGCATAATTTGGTTTATTTTCATTTTCTCGGAAACTAGTAGGCCTAGAATTAAGATTTTTGGTTTAAAATGTTCGTAATGAATGCCTCTACAAATCTTGTAATGGTCAAAACCACGCCAGACTTACCGTTTTTGAGAAAAAATATGTGCATCGCACAATAACATACATATTTTCAGCTAAAAGTATGGCATAATTTGGTTTATTTTTATTTTCTCGGAAACTAGTAGGCCTAGAATTAAGATTTTTGGTTTAAAATGTTCGTAATGAATGCCTCTACAAATCTTGTTATGGTCAAAACCACGCCAGACTTACCGTTTTTGAGAAAAAATATGTGCATCGCACAATAACATACATATTTTTACATATTTTCAGCTAAAAGTATGGCATAATTTGGTTTATTTTCATTTTCTCGGAAACTAGTAGGCCTAGAATTAAGACTTTTGGTTTAAAATGTTCGTAATGAATGCCTCTACAAATCTTGTTATGGTCAAAACCACGCCAGACTTACTGTTTTTGAGAAAAAATATGTGCATCGCACAATAACATACATATTTTTACATATTTTCAGCTAAAAGTATGGCATAATTTGGTTTATTTTCATTTTCTCGGAAACTAGTAGGCCTAGAATTAAGATTTTTGGTTTAAAATGTTCGTAATGAATGCCTCTACAAATCTTGTTATGGTCAAAACCACGCCAGGCTTACCGTCTTTGAGAAAAAATATGTGCATCGCACAATAACATACATATTTTCAGCTAAAAGTATGGCATAATTTGGTTTATTTTCATTTTCTCGGAAACTAGTAGGCCTAGAATTAAGATTTTTGGTTTAAAATGTTCGTAATGAATGCCTCTACAAATCTTGTTATGGTCAAAACCACGCCAGACTTACCGTTTTTGAGAAAAAATATGTGCATCGCACAATAACATACATATTTTCAGCTAAAAGTATGGCATAATTTGGTTTATTTTCATTTTCTCGGAAACTAGTAGGCCTAGAATTAAGATTTTTGGTTTAAAATGTTCGTAATGAATGCCTCTACAAATCTTGTTATGGTCAAAACCACGCCAGACTTACCGTTTTTGAGAAAAAATATGTGCATCGCACAATAACATACATATTTTTACATATTTTCAGCTAAAAGTATGGCATAATTTGGTTTATTTTCATTTTCTCGGAAACTAGTAGGCCTAGAATTAAGATTTTTGGTTTAAAATGTTCGTAATGAATGCCTCTACAATACTTGTTATGGTCAAAACCACGCCAGACTTACCGTTTTTGAGAAAAAATATGTGCATCGCACAATAACATACATATTTTTACATATTTTCAGCTAAAAGTATGGCATAATTTGGTTTATTTTCATTTTCTCGGAAACTAGTAGGCCTAGAATTAAGATTTTTGGTTTAAAATGTTCGTAATGAATGCCTCTACAAATCTTGTTATGGTCAAAACCACGCCAGACTTACCGTTTTTGAGAAAAAATATGTGCATCGCACAATAACATAGTAGGCCTAGAATTAAGATTTTTGGTTTAAAATGTTCGTAATGAATGCCTCTACAAATCTTGTTATGGTCAAAACCACGCCAGACTTACCGTTTTTGAGAAAAAATATGTGCATCGCACAATAACATACATATTTTTACATATTTTCAGCTAAAAGTATGGCATAATTTGGTTTATTTTCATTTTCTCGGAAACTAGTAGGCCTAGAATTAAGATTTTTGGTTTAAAATGTTCGTAATGAATGCCTCTACAAATCTTGTTATGGTCAAAACCACGCCAGACTTACCGTTTTTGAGAAAAAATATGTGCATCGCACAATAACATACATATTTTCAGCTAAAAGTATGGCATAATTTGGTTTATTTTCATTTTCTCGGAAACTAGTAGGCCTAGAATTAAGATTTTTGGTTTAAAATGTTCGTAATGAATGCCTCTACAAATCTTGTTATGGTCAAAACCACGCCAGACTTACGGTTTTTGAGAAAAAATATGTGCATCGCACAATAACATACATATTTTCAGCTAAAAGTATGGCATAATTTGGTTTATTTTCATTTTCTCGGAAACTAGTAGGCCTAGAATTAAGATTTTTGGTTTAAAATGTTCGTAATGAATGCCTCTACAAATCTTGTTATGGTCAAAACCACGCCAGACTTACCGTTTTTGAGAAAAAATATGTGCATCGCACAATAACATACATATTTTTACATATTTTCAGCTAAAAGTATGGCATAATTTGGTTTATTTTCATTTTCTCGGAAACTAGTAGGCCTAGAATTAAGATTTTTGGTTTAAAATGTTCGTAATGAATGCCTCTACAATACTTGTTATGGTCAAAACCACGCCAGACTTACCGTTTTTGAGAAAAAATATGTGCATCGCACAATAACATACATATTTTTACATATTTTCAGCTAAAAGTATGGCATAATTTGGTTTATTTTCATTTTCTCGGAAACTAGTAGGCCTAGAATTAAGATTTTTGGCTTAAAATGTTCGTAATGAATGCCTCTACAAATCTTGTTATGGTCAAAACCACGCCAGACTTACCGTTTTTGAGAAAAAATATGTGCATCGCACAATAACATAGTAGGCCTAGAATTAAGATTTTTGGTTTAAAATGTTCGTAATGAATGCCTCTACAAATCTTGTTATGGTCAAAACCACGCCAGACTTACCGTTTTTGAGAAAAAATATGTGCATCGCACAATAACATACATATTTTTACATATTTTCAGCTAAAAGTATGGCATAATTTGGTTTATTTTCATTTTCTCGGAAACTAGTAGGCCTAGAATTAAGATTTTTGGTTTAAAATGTTCGTAATGAATGCCTCTACAAATCTTGTTATGGTCAAAACCACGCCAGACTTACCGTTTTTGAGAAAAAATATGTGCATCGCACAATAACATACATATTTTCAGCTAAAAGTATGGCATAATTTGGTTTATTTTCATTTTCTCGGAAACTAGTAGGCCTAGAATTAAGATTTTTGGTTTAAAATGTTCGTAATGAATGCCTCTACAAATCTTGTTATGGTCAAAACCACGCCAGACTTACCGTTTTTGAGAAAAAATATGTGCATCGCACAATAACATACATATTTTCAGCTAAAAGTATGGCATAATTTGGTTTATTTTCATTTTCTCGGAAACTAGTAGGCCTAGAATTAAGATTTTTGGTTTAAAATGTTCGTAATGAATGCCTCTACAAATCTTGTTATGTGGTCAAAACCACGCCAGACTTACCGTTTTTGAGAAAAAATATGTGCATCGCACAATAACATACATATTTTTACATATTTTCAGCTAAAAGTATGGCATAATTTGGTTTATTTTCATTTTCTCGGAAACTAGTAGGCCTAGAATTAAGATTTTTGGTTTAAAATGTTCGTAATGAATGCCTCTACAAATCTTGTTATGGTCAAAACCACGCCAGACTTACCGTTTTTGAGAAAAAATATGTGCATCGCACAATAACATACATATTTTTACATATTTTCAGCTAAAAGTATGGCATAATTTGGTTTATTTTCATTTTCTCGGAAACTAGTAGGCCTAGAATTAAGATTTTTGGTTTAAAATGTTCGTAATGAATGCCTCTACAAATCTTGTTATGGTCAAAACCACGCCAGGCTTACCGTTTTTGAGAAAAAATATGTGCATCGCACAATAACATACATATTTTCAGCTAAAAGTATGGCATAATTTGGTTTATTTTCATTTTCTCGGAAACTAGTAGGCCTAGAATTAAGATTTTTGGTTTAAAATGTTCGTAATGAATGCCTCTACAAATCTTGTTATGGTCAAAACCACGCCAGACTTACCGTTTTTGAGAAAAAATATGTGCATCGCACAATAACATACATATTTTTACATATTTTCAGCTAAAAGTATGGCATAATTTGGTTTATTTTCATTTTCTCGGAAACTAGTAGGCCTAGAATTAAGATTTTTGGTTTAAAATGTTCGTAATGAATGCCTCTACAAATCTTGTTATGGTCAAAACCACGCCAGACTTACCGTTTTTGAGAAAAAATATGTGCATCGCACAATAACATACATATTTTTACATATTTTCAGCTAAAAGTATGGCATAATTTGGTTTATTTTCATTTTCTCGGAAACTAGTAGGCCTAGAATTAAGATTTTTGGTTTAAAATGTTCGTAATGAATGCCTCTACAAATCTTGTTATGGTCAAAACCACGCCAGACTTACCGTTTTTGAGAAAAAATATGTGCATCGCACAATAACATACATATTTTTACATATTTTCAGCTAAAAGTATGGCATAATTTGGTTTATTTTCATTTTCTCGGAAACTAGTAGGCCTAGAATTAAGATTTTTGGTTTAAAATGTTCGTAATGAATGCCTCTACAATACTTGTTATGGTCAAAACCACGCCAGACTTACCGTTTTTGAGAAAAAATATGTGCATCGCACAATAACATACATATTTTTACATATTTTCAGCTAAAAGTATGGCATAATTTGGTTTATTTTCATTTTCTCGGAAACTAGTAGGCCTAGAATTAAGATTTTTGGTTTAAAATGTTCGTAATGAATGCCTCTACAAATCTTGTTATGGTCAAAACCACGCCAGACTTACCGTTTTTGAGAAAAAATATGTGCATCGCACAATAACATAGTAGGCCTAGAATTAAGATTTTTGGTTTAAAATGTTCGTAATGAATGCCTCTACAAATCTTGTTATGGTCAAAACCACGCCAGACTTACCGTTTTTGAGAAAAAATATGTGCATCGCACAATAACATACATATTTTTACATATTTTCAGCTAAAAGTATGGCATAATTTGGTTTATTTTCATTTTCTCGGAAACTAGTAGGCCTAGAATTAAGATTTTTGGTTTAAAATGTTCGTAATGAATGCCTCTACAAATCTTGTTATGGTCAAAACCACGCCAGACTTACCGTTTTTGAGAAAAAATATGTGCATCGCACAATAACATACATATTTTCAGCTAAAAGTATGGCATAATTTGGTTTATTTTCATTTTCTCGGAAACTAGTAGGCCTAGAATTAAGATTTTTGGTTTAAAATGTTCGTAATGAATGCCTCTACAAATCTTGTTATGGTCAAAACCACGCCAGACTTACGGTTTTTGAGAAAAAATATGTGCATCGCACAATAACATACATATTTTCAGCTAAAAGTATGGCATAATTTGGTTTATTTTCATTTTCTCGGAAACTAGTAGGCCTAGAATTAAGATTTTTGGTTTAAAATGTTCGTAATGAATGCCTCTACAAATCTTGTTATGGTCAAAACCACGCCAGACTTACCGTTTTTGAGAAAAAATATGTGCATCGCACAATAACATACATATTTTTACATATTTTCAGCTAAAAGTATGGCATAATTTGGTTTATTTTCATTTTCTCGGAAACTAGTAGGCCTAGAATTAAGATTTTTGGTTTAAAATGTTCGTAATGAATGCCTCTACAATACTTGTTATGGTCAAAACCACGCCAGACTTACCGTTTTTGAGAAAAAATATGTGCATCGCACAATAACATACATATTTTTACATATTTTCAGCTAAAAGTATGGCATAATTTGGTTTATTTTCATTTTCTCGGAAACTAGTAGGCCTAGAATTAAGATTTTTGGCTTAAAATGTTCGTAATGAATGCCTCTACAAATCTTGTTATGGTCAAAACCACGCCAGACTTACCGTTTTTGAGAAAAAATATGTGCATCGCACAATAACATAGTAGGCCTAGAATTAAGATTTTTGGTTTAAAATGTTCGTAATGAATGCCTCTACAAATCTTGTTATGGTCAAAACCACGCCAGACTTACCGTTTTTGAGAAAAAATATGTGCATCGCACAATAACATACATATTTTTACATATTTTCAGCTAAAAGTATGGCATAATTTGGTTTATTTTCATTTTCTCGGAAACTAGTAGGCCTAGAATTAAGATTTTTGGTTTAAAATGTTCGTAATGAATGCCTCTACAAATCTTGTTATGGTCAAAACCACGCCAGACTTACCGTTTTTGAGAAAAAATATGTGCATCGCACAATAACATACATATTTTCAGCTAAAAGTATGGCATAATTTGGTTTATTTTCATTTTCTCGGAAACTAGTAGGCCTAGAATTAAGATTTTTGGTTTAAAATGTTCGTAATGAATGCCTCTACAAATCTTGTTATGGTCAAAACCACGCCAGACTTACCGTTTTTGAGAAAAAATATGTGCATCGCACAATAACATACATATTTTCAGCTAAAAGTATGGCATAATTTGGTTTATTTTCATTTTCTCGGAAACTAGTAGGCCTAGAATTAAGATTTTTGGTTTAAAATGTTCGTAATGAATGCCTCTACAAATCTTGTTATGTGGTCAAAACCACGCCAGACTTACCGTTTTTGAGAAAAAATATGTGCATCGCACAATAACATACATATTTTTACATATTTTCAGCTAAAAGTATGGCATAATTTGGTTTATTTTCATTTTCTCGGAAACTAGTAGGCCTAGAATTAAGATTTTTGGTTTAAAATGTTCGTAATGAATGCCTCTACAAATCTTGTTATGGTCAAAACCACGCCAGACTTACCGTTTTTGAGAAAAAATATGTGCATCGCACAATAACATACATATTTTTACATATTTTCAGCTAAAAGTATGGCATAATTTGGTTTATTTTCATTTTCTCGGAAACTAGTAGGCCTAGAATTAAGATTTTTGGTTTAAAATGTTCGTAATGAATGCCTCTACAAATCTTGTTATGGTCAAAACCACGCCAGGCTTACCGTTTTTGAGAAAAAATATGTGCATCGCACAATAACATACATATTTTCAGCTAAAAGTATGGCATAATTTGGTTTATTTTCATTTTCTCGGAAACTAGTAGGCCTAGAATTAAGATTTTTGGTTTAAAATGTTCGTAATGAATGCCTCTACAAATCTTGTTATGGTCAAAACCACGCCAGACTTACCGTTTTTGAGAAAAAATATGTGCATCGCACAATAACATACATATTTTCAGCTAAAAGTATGGCATAATTTGGTTTATTTTCATTTTCTCGGAAACTAGTAGGCCTAGAATTAAGATTTTTGGTTTAAAATGTTCGTAATGAATGCCTCTACAAATCTTGTTATGGTCAAAACCACGCCAGACTTACCGTTTTTGAGAAAAAATATGTGCATCGCACAATAACATACATATTTTTACATATTTTCAGCTAAAAGTATGGCATAATTTGGTTTATTTTCATTTTCTCGGAAACTAGTAGGCCTAGAATTAAGATTTTTGGTTTAAAATGTTCGTAATGAATGCCTCTACAAATCTTGTTATGTGGTCAAAACCACGCCAGACTTACCGTTTTTGAGAAAAAATATGTGCATCGCACAATAACATACATATTTTTACATATTTTCAGCTAAAAGTATGGCATAATTTGGTTTATTTTCATTTTCTCGGAAACTAGTAAGCCTAGAATTAAGATTTTTGGTTTAAAATGTTCGTAATGAATGCCTCTACAAATCTTGTTATGGTCAAAACCACGCCAGACTTACCGTTTTTGAGAAAAAATATGTGCATCGCACAATAACATACATATTTTCAGCTAAAAGTATGGCATAATTTAGTTTATTTTCATTTTCTCGGAAACTAGTAGGCCTAGAATTAAGATTTTTGGTTTAAAATGTTCATAATGAATGCCTCTACAAATCTTGTTATGGTCAAAACCACGCCAGACTTACCGTTTTTGAGAAAAAATATGTGCATCGCACAATAACATACATATTTTTACATATTTTCAGCTAAAAGTATGGCATAATTTGGTTTATTTTCATTTTCTCGGAAACTAGTAAGCCTAGAATTAAGATTTTTGGTTTAAAATGTTCGTAATGAATGCCTCTACAAATCTTGTTATGGTCAAAACCACGCCAGACTTACCGTTTTTGAGAAAAAATATGTGCATCGCACAATAACATACATATTTTTACATATTTTCAGCTAAAAGTATGGCATAATTTGGTTTATTTTCATTTTCTCGGAAACTAGTAGGCCTAGAATTAAGATTTTTGGTTTAAAATGTTCGTAATGAATGCCTCTACAAATCTTGTTATGGTCAAAACCACGCCAGACGTACCGTTTTTGAGAAAAAATATGTGCATCGCACAATAACATACATATTTTCAGCTAAAAGTATGGCATAATTTGGTTTATTTTCATTTTCTCGGAAACTAGTAGGCCTAGAATTAAGATTTTTAGTTTAAAATGTTCGTAATGAATGCCTCTACAAATCTTGTTATGGTCAAAACCACGCCAGACTTACCGTTTTTGAGAAAAAATATGTGCATCGCACAATAACATACATATTTTTACATATTTTCAGCTAAAAGTATGGCATAATTTGGTTTATTTTCATTTTCTCGGAAACTAGTAGGCCTAGAATTAAGATTTTTGGTTTAAAATGTTCGTAATGAATGCCTCTACAAATCTTGTTATGGTCAAAACCACGCCAGACTTACCGTTTTTGAGAAAAAATATGTGCATCGCACAATAACATACATATTTTTACATATTTTCAGCTAAAAGTATGGCATAATTTGGTTTATTTTCATTTTCTCGGAAACTAGTAGGCCTAGAATTAAGATTTTTGGTTTAAAATGTTCGTAATGAATGCTTCTACAAATCTTGTTATGGTCAAAACCACGCCAGACTTACCGTTTTTGAGAAAAAATATGTGCATCGCACAATAACATACATATTTTCAGCTAAGAGTATGGCATAATTTGGTTTATTTTCATTTTCTCGGAAACTAGTAGGCCTAGAATTAAGATTTTTGGTTTAAAATGTTCGTAATGAATGCCTCTACAAATCTTGTCATGGTCAAAAACACGCCAGACTTACCGTTTTTGAGAAAAAATATGTGCATCGCACAATAACATACATATTTTTACATATTTTCAGCTAAAAGTATGGCATAATTTGGTTTATTTTCATTTTCTCGGAAACTAGTAGGCCTAGAATTAAGATTTTTGGTTTAAAATGTTCGTAATGAATGCCTCTACAAATCTTGTTATGGTCAAAACCACGCCAGACTTACCGTTTTTGAGAAAAAATATGTGCATCGCACAATAACATACATATTTTCAGCTAAAAGTATGGCATAATTTGGTTTATTTTCATTTTCTCGGAAACTAGTAGGCCTAGAATTAAGATTTTTGGTTTAAAATGTTCGTAATGAATGCCTCTACAAATCTTGTTATGGTCAAAACCACGCCAGACTTACCGTTTTTGAGAAAAAATATGTGCATCGCACAATAACATACATATTTTTACATATTTTCAGCTAAAAGTATGGCATAATTTGGTTTATTTTCATTTTCTCGGAAACTAGTAGGCCTAGAATTAAGATTTTTGGTTTAAAATGTTCGTAATGAATGCCTCTACAAATCTTGTTATGTGGTCAAAACCACGCCAGACTTACCGTTTTTGAGAAAAAATATGTGCATCGCACAATAACATACATATTTTTACATATTTTCAGCTAAAAGTATGGCATAATTTGGTTTATTTTCATTTTCTCGGAAACTAGTAAGCCTAGAATTAAGATTTTTGGTTTAAAATGTTCGTAATGAATGCCTCTACAAATCTTGTTATGGTCAAAACCACGCCAGACTTACCGTTTTTGAGAAAAAATATGTGCATCGCACAATAACATACATATTTTCAGCTAAAAGTATGGCATAATTTGGTTTATTTTCATTTTCTCGGAAACTAGTAGGCCTAGAATTAAGATTTTTGGTTTAAAATGTTCGTAATGAATGCCTCTACAAATCTTGTTATGGTCAAAAGCACGCCAGACTTACCGTTTTTGAGAAAAAATATGTGCATCGCACAATAACATACATATTTTTACATATTTTCAACTAAAAGTATGGCATAATTTGGTTTATTTTCATTTTCTCGGAAACTAGTAGGCCTAGAATTAAGATTTTTGGTTTAAAATGTTCGTAATGAATGCCTCTACAAATCTTGTTATGGTCAAAACCACGCCAGACTTACCGTTTTTGAGAAAAAATATGTGCATCGCACAATAACATACATATTTTTACATATTTTCAGCTAAAAGTATGGCATAATTTGGTTTATTTTCATTTTCTCGGAAACTAGTAGGCCTAGAATTAAGATTTTTGGTTTAAAATGTTCGTAATGAATGCCTCTACAAATCTTGTTATGGTCAAAACCACGCCAGACTTACCGTTTTTGAGAAAAAATATGTGCATCGCACAATAACATACATATTTTCAGCTAAAAGTATGGCATAATTTGGTTTATTTTCATTTTCTCGGAAACTAGTAGGCCTAGAATTAAGATTTTTAGTTTAAAATGTTCGTAATGAATGCCTCTACAAATCTTGTTATGGTCAAAACCACGCCAGACTTACCGTTTTTGAGAAAAAATATGTGCATCGCACAATAACATACATATTTTTACATATTTTCAGCTAAAAGTATGGCATAATTTGGTTTATTTTCATTTTCTCGGAAACTAGTTGGCCTAGAATTAAGATTTTTGGTTTAAAATGTTCGTAATGAATGCCTCTACAAATCTTGTAATGGTCAAAACCACGCCAGACTTACCGTTTTTGAGAAAAAATATGTGCATCGCACAATAACATACATATTTTTACATATTTTCAGCTAAAAGTATGGCATAATTTGGTTTATTTTCATTTTCTCGGAAACTAGTAGGCCTAGAATTAAGATTTTTGGTTTAAAATGTTCGTAATGAATGCTTCTACAAATCTTGTTATGGTCAAAACCACGCCAGACTTACCGTTTTTGAGAAAAAATATGTGCATCGCACAATAACATACATATTTTCAGCTAAGAGTATGGCATAATTTGGTTTATTTTCATTTTCTCGGAAACTAGTAGGCCTAGAATTAAGATTTTTGGTTTAAAATGTTCGTAATGAATGCCTCTACAAATCTTGTCATGGTCAAAAACACGCCAGACTTACCGTTTTTGAGAAAAAATATGTGCATCGCACAATAACATACATATTTTTACATATTTTCAGCTAAAAGTATGGCATAATTTGGTTTATTTTCATTTTCTCGGAAACTAGTAGGCCTAGAATTAAGATTTTTGGTTTAAAATGTTCGTAATGAATGCCTCTACAAATCTTGTTATGGTCAAAACCACGCCAGACTTACCGTTTTTGAGAAAAAATATGTGCATCGCACAATAACATACATATTTTTACATATTTTCAGCTAAAAGTATGGCATAATTTGGTTTATTTTCATTTTCTCGGAAACTAGTAGGCCTAGAATTAAGATTTTTGGTTTAAAATGTTCGTAATGAATGCCTCTACAAATCTTGTTATGGTCAAAACCACGACAGACTTACCGTTTTTGAGAAAAAATATGTGCATCGCACAATAACATACATATTTTCAGCTAAGAGTATGGCATAATTTGGTTTATTTTCATTTTCTCGGAAACTAGTAGGCCTAGAATTAAGATTTTTGGTTTAAAATGTTCGTAATGAATGCCTCTACAAATCTTGTTATGGTCAAAACCACGCCAGACTTACCGTTTTTGAGAAAAAATATGTGCATTGCACAATAACATACATATTTTTACATATTTTCAGCTAAAAGTGTGGCATAATTTGGTTTATTTTCATTTTCTCGGAAACTAGTAGGCCTAGAATTAAGATTTTTGGTTTAAAATGTTCGTAATGAATGCCTCTACAAATCTTGTTATGGTCAAAACCACGCCAGACTTACCGTTTTTGAGAAAAAATATGTGCATCGCACAATAACATACATATTTTCAGCTAAAAGTATGGCATAATTTAGTTTATTTTCATTTTCTCGGAAACTAGTAGGCCTAGAATTAAGATTTTTGGTTTAAAATGTTCGTAATGAATGCCTCTACAAATCTTGCTATGGTCAAAACCACGCCAGACTTACCGTTTTTGAGAAAAAATATGCGCATCGCACAATAACATACATATTTTTACATATTTTCAGCTAAAAGTATGGCATAATTTGGTTTATTTTCATTTTCTCGGAAACTAGTAGGCCTAAAATTAAGATTTTTGGTTTAAAATGTTCGTAATGAATGCCTCTACAAATCTTGTTATGGTCAAAACCACGCCAGACTTACCGTTTTTGAGAAAAAATATGTGCATCGCACAATAACATACATATTTTTACATATTTTCAGCTAAAAGTATGGCATAATTTGGTTTATTTTCATTTTCTCGGAAACTAGTAGGCCTAGAATTAAGATTTTTGGTTTAAAATGTTCGTAATGAATGCCTCTACAAATCTTGTTATGGTCAAAACCACGCCAGACTTACCGTTTTTGAGAAAAAATATGTGCATCGCACAATAACATACATATTTTTACATATTTTCAGCTAAAAGTATGGCATAATTTGGTTTATTTTCATTTTCTCGGAAACTAGTAGGCCTAGAATTAAGATTTTTGGTTTAAAATGTTCGTAATGAATGCTTCTACAAATCTTGTTATGGTCAAAACCACGCCAGACTTACCGTTTTTGAGAAAAAATATGTGCATCGCACAATAACATACATATTTTCAGCTAAGAGTATGGCATAATTTGGTTTATTTTCATTTTCTCGGAAACTAGTAGGCCTAGAATTAAGATTTTTGGTTTAAAATGTTCGTAATGAATGCCTCTACAAATCTTGTTATGGTCAAAACCACGCCAGACTTACCGTTTTTGAGAAAAAATATGTGCATCGCACAATAATATACATATTTTTACATATTTTCAGCTAAAAGTATGGCATAATTTGGTTTATTTTCATTTTCTCGGAAACTAGTAGGCCTAGAATTAAGATTTTTGGTTTAAAATGTTCGTAATGAATGCCTCTACAAATCTTGTTATGGTCAAAACCACGCCAGACTTACCGTTTTTGAGAAAAAATATGTGCATCGCACAATAACATACATATTTTTACATATTTTCAGCTAAAAGTATGGCATAATTTGGTTTATTTTCATTTTCTCGGAAACTAGTAGGCCTAGAATTAAGATTTTTGGTTTAAAATGTTCGTAATGAATGCCTCTACAAATCTTGTTATGGTCAAAACCACGCCAGACTTACCGTTTTTGAGAAAAAATATGTGCATCGCACAATAACATACATATTTTTACATATTTTCAGCTAAAAGTATGGCATAATTTGGTTTATTTTCATTTTCTCGGAAACTAGTAGGCCTAGAATTAAGATTTTTGGTTTAAAATGTTCGTAATGAATGCCTCTACAAATCTTGTTATGGTCAAAACCACGCCAGACTTACCGTTTTTGAGAAAAAATATGTGCATCGCACAATAACATACATATTTTTACATATTTTCAGCTAAAAGTATGGCATAATTTGGTTTATTTTCATTTTCTCGGAAACTAGTAGGCCTAGAATTAAGATTTTTGGTTTAAAATGTTCGTAATGAATGCCTCTACAAATCTTGTTATGTGGTCAAAACCACGCCAGACTTACCGTTTTTGAGAAAAAATATGTGCATCGCACAATAACATACATATTTTTACATATTTTCAGCTAAAAGTATGGCATAATTTGGTTTATTTTCATTTTCTCGGAAACTAGTAGGCCTAGAATTAAGATTTTTGGTTTAAAATGTTCGTAATGAATGCCTCTACAAATCTTGTTATGGTCAAAACCACGCCAGACTTACCGTTTTTGAGAAAAAATATGTGCATCGCACAATAACATACATATTTTCAGCTAAAAGTATGGCATAATTTGGTTTATTTTCATTTTCTCGGAAACTAGTAGGCCTAGAATTAAGATTTTTGGTTTAAAATGTTCGTAATGAATGCCTCTACAAATCTTGTTATGTGGTCAAAACCACGCCAGACTTACCGTTTTTGAGAAAAAATATGTGCATCGCACAATAACATACATATTTTTACATATTTTCAGCTAAAAGTATGGCATAATTTGGTTTATTTTCATTTTCTCGGAAACTAGTAGGCCTAGAATTAAGATTTTTGGTTTAAAATGTTCGTAATGAATGCCTCTACAAATCTTGTTATGGTCAAAACCACGCCAGACTTACCGTTTTTGAGAAAAAATATGTGCATCGCACAATAACATACATATTTTCAGCTAAAAGTATGGCATAATTTGGTTTATTTTCATTTTCTCGGAAACTAGTAGGCCTAGAATTAAGATTTTTGGTTTAAAATGTTCGTAATGAATGCCTCTACAAATCTTGTTATGGTCAAAACCACGCCAGACTTACCGTTTTTGAGAAAAAATATGTGCATCGCACAATAACATACATATTTTTACATATTTTCAGCTAAAAGTATGGCATAATTTGGTTTATTTTCATTTTCTCGGAAACTAGTAGGCCTAGAATTAAGATTTTTGGTTTAAAATGTTCGTAATGAATGCCTCTACAAATCTTGTTATGGTCAAAACCACGCCAGACTTACCGTTTTTGAGAAAAAATATGTGCATCGCACAATAACATACATATTTTTACATATTTTCAGCTAAAAGTATGGCATAATTTGGTTTATTTTCATTTTCTCGGAAACTAGTAGGCCTAGAATTAAGATTTTTGGTTTAAAATGTTCGTAATGAATGCCTCTACAAATCTTGTTATGTGGTCAAAACCACGCCAGACTTACCGTTTTTGAGAAAAAATATGTGCATCGCACAATAACATACATATTTTTACATATTTTCAGCTAAAAGTATGGCATAATTTGGTTTATTTTCATTTTCTCGGAAACTAGTAGGCCTAGAATTAAGATTTTTGGTTTAAAATGTTCGTAATGAATGCCTCTACAAATCTTGTTATGGTCAAAACCACGCCAGACTTACCGTTTTTGAGAAAAAATATGTGCATCGCACAATAACATACATATTTTCAGCTAAAAGTATGGCATAATTTGGTTTATTTTCATTTTCTCGGAAACTAGTAGGCCTAGAATTAAGATTTTTGGTTTAAAATGTTCGTAATGAATGCCTCTACAAATCTTGTTATGGTCAAAACCACGCCAGACTTACCGTTTTTGAGAAAAAATATGTGCATCGCACAATAACATACATATTTTTACATATTTTCAGCTAAAAGTATGGCATAATTTGGTTTATTTTCATTTTCTCGGAAACTAGTAGGCCTAGAATTAAGATTTTTGGTTTAAAATGTTCGTAATGAATGCCTCTACAAATCTTGTTATGGTCAAAACCACGCCAGACTTACCGTTTTTGAGAAAAAATATGTGCATCGCACAATAACATACATATTTTCAGCTAAAAGTATGGCATAATTTGGTTTATTTTCATTTTCTGGGAAACTAGTAGGCCTAGAATTAAGATTTTTGGTTTAAAATGTTCGTAATGAATGCCTCTACAAATCTTGTTATGGTCAAAACCACGCCAGACTTACCGTTTTTGAGAAAAAATATGTGCATCGCACAATAACATACATATTTTCAGCTAAAAGTATGGCATAATTTGGTTTATTTTCATTTTCTCGGAAACTAGTAGGCCTAGAATTAAGATTTTTGGTTTAAAATGTTCGTAATGAATGCCTCTACAAATCTTGTTATGGTCAAAACCACGCCAGACTTACCGTTTTTGAGAAAAAATATGTGCATCGCACAATAACATACATATTTTTACATATTTTCAGCTAAAAGTATGGCATAATTTGGTTTATTTTCATTTTCTCGGAAACTAGTAGGCCTAGAATTAAGATTTTTGGTTTAAAATGTTCGTAATGAATGCCTCTACAAATCTTGTTATGGTCAAAACCACGCCAGACTTACCGTTTTTGAGAAAAAATATGTGCATCGCACAATAACATACATATTTTTACATATTTTCAGCTAAAAGTATGGCATAATTTGGTTTATTTTCATTTTCTCGGAAACTAGTAGGCCTAGAATTAAGATTTTTGGTTTAAAATGTTCGTAATGAATGCCTCTACAAATCTTGTTATGGTCAAAACCACGCCAGACTTACCGTTTTTGAGAAAAAATATGTGCATCGCACAATAACATACATATTTTCAGCTAAAAGTATGGCATAATTTGGTTTATTTTCATTTTCTGGGAAACTAGTAGGCCTAGAATTAAGATTTTTGGTTTAAAATGTTCGTAATGAATGCCTCTACAAATCTTGTTATGGTCAAAACCACGCCAGACTTACCGTTTTTGAGAAAAAATATGTGCATCGCACAATAACATACATATTTTCAGCTAAAAGTATGGCATAATTTGGTTTATTTTCATTTTCTCGGAAACTAGTAGGCCTAGAATTAAGATTTTTGGTTTAAAATGTTCGTAATGAATGCCTCTACAAATCTTGTTATGGTCAAAACCACGCCAGACTTACCGTTTTTGAGAAAAAATATGTGCATCGCACAATAACATACATATTTTTACATATTTTCAGCTAAAAGTATGGCATAATTTGGTTTATTTTCATTTTCTCGGAAACTAGTAGGCCTAGAATTAAGATTTTTGGTTTAAAATGTTCGTAATGAATGCCTCTACAAATCTTGTTATGGTCAAAACCACGCCAGACTTACCGTTTTTGAGAAAAAATATGTGCATCGCACAATAACATATATAACATTTTCTCGGAAACTAGTAGGCCTAGAATTAAGATTTTTGGTTTAAAATGTTCGTAATGAATGCCTCTACAAATCTTGTTATGGTCAAAACCACGCCAGACTTACCGTTTTTGAGAAAAAATATGTGCATCGCACAATAACATACATATTTTCAGCTAAAAGTATGGCATAATTTGGTTTATTTTCATTTTCTCGGAAACTAGTAGGCCTAGAATTAAGATTTTTGGTTTAAAATGTTCGTAATGAATGCCTCTACAAATCTTGTTATGGTCAAAACCACGCCAGGCTTACCGTTTTTGAGAAAAAATATGTGCATCGCACAATAACATACACATTTTTACATATTTTCAGCTAAAAGTATGGCATAATTTGGTTTATTTTCATTTTCTCGGAAACTAGTAGGCCTAGAATTAAGATTTTTGGTTTAAAATGTTCGTAATGAATGCCTCTACAAATCTTGTTATGGTCAAAACCACGCCAGACTTACCGTTTTTGAGAAAAAATATGTGCATCGCACAATAACATACATATTTTTACATATTTTCAGCTAAAAGTATGGCATAATTTGGTTTATTTTCATTTTCTCGGAAACTAGTAGGCCTAGAATTAAGATTTTTGGTTTAAAATGTTCGTAATGAATGCCTCTACAAATCTTGTTATGGTCAAAACCACACCAGACTTACCGTTTTTGAGAAAAAATATGTGCATCGCACAATAACATACATATTTTCAGCTAAAAGTATGGCATAATTTGGTTTATTTTCATTTTCTCGGAAACTAGTAGGCCTAGAATTAAGATTTTTGGTTTAAAATGTTCGTAATGAATGCCTCTACAAATCTTGTTATGGTCAAAACCACGCCAGACTTACCGTTTTTGAGAAAAAATATGTGCATCGCACAATAACATACATATTTTTACATATTTTCAGCTAAAAGTATGGCATAATTTGGTTTATTTTCATTTTCTCGGAAACTAGTAGGCCTAGAATTAAGATTTTTGGTTTAAAATGTTCGTAATGAATGCCTCTACAAATCTTGTTATGGTCAAAACCACGCCAGACTTACCGTTTTTTAAAAAAAAAAATGTGTGTCTCGCACAATAACATACATATTTTTACATATTTTCAGCTAAAAGTATGGCATAATTTGGTTTATTTTCATTTTCTCGGAAACTAGTAGGCCTGGAATTAAGATTTTTGGTTTAAAATGTTCGTAATGAATGCCTCTACAAATCTTGTTATGGTCAAAACCACGCCAGACTTACCGTTTTTGAGAAAAAATATGTGCATCGCACAATAACATACATATTTTCAGCTAAAAGTATGGCATAATTTGGTTTATTTTCATTTTCTCGGAAACTAGTAGGCCTAGAATTAAGACTTTTGGTTTAAAATGTTCGTAATGAATGCCTCTACAAATCTTGTTATGGTCAAAACCACGCCAGACTTACCGTTTTTGAGAAAAAATATGTGCATCGCACAATAACATACATATTTTTACATATTTTCAGCTAAAAGTATGGCATAATTTGGTTTATTTTCATTTTCTCGGAAACTAGTAGGCCTAGAATTAAGATTTTTGGTTTAAAATGTTCGTAATGAATGCCTCTACAAATCTTGTTATGGTCAAAACCACGCCAGACTTACCGTTTTTGAGAAAAAATATGTGCATCGCACAATAACATACATATTTTTACATATTTTCAGCTAAAATTATGGCATAATTTGGTTTATTTTCATTTTCTCGGAAACTAGTAGGCCTAGAATTAAGATTTTTGGTTTAAAATGTTCGTAATGAATGCCTCTACAAATCTTGTTATGGTCAAAACCACGCCAGACTTACCGTTTTTGAGAAAAAATATGTGCATCGCACAATAACATACAGATTTTTACATATTTTCAGCTAAAAGTATGGCATAATTTGGTTTATTTTCATTTTCTCGGAAACTAGTAGGCCTAGAATTAAGATTTTTGGTTTAAAATGTTCGTAATGAATGCCTCTACAAATCTTGTTATGGTCAAAACCACGCCAGACTTACCGTTTTTGAGAAAAAATATGTGCATCGCACAATAACATACATATTTTCAGCTAAAAGTATGGCATAATTTGGTTTATTTTAATTTTCTCGGAAACTAGTAGGCCTAGAATTAAGATTTTTGGTTTAAAATGTTCGTAATGAATGCCTCTACAAATTTTGTTATGGTCAAAACCACGCCAGACTTACCGTTTTTGAGAAAAAATATGTGCATCGCACAATAACATACATATTTTTACATATTTTCAGCTAAAAATATGGCATAATTTGGTTTATTTTCATTTTCTCGGAAACTAGTAGGCCTAGAATTAAGATTTTTGGTTTAAAATGTTCGTAATGAATGCCTCTACAAATCTTGTTATGGTCAAAACCACGCCAGACTTACCGTTTTTTTAAAAAAAAAATGTGTGTCTCGCACAATAACATACATATTTTTACATATTTTCAGCTAAAAGTATGGCATAATTTGGTTTATTTTCATTTTCTCGGAAACTAGTAGGCCTAGAATTAAGATTTTTGGTTTAAAATGTTCGTAATGAATGCCTCTACAAATCTTGTTATGGTCAAAACCACGCCAGACTTACCGTTTTTGAGAAAAAATATGTGCATCGCACAATAACATACATATTTTCAGCTAAAAGTATGGCATAATTTGGTTTATTTTCATTTTCTCGGAAACTAGTAGGCCTAGAATTAAGATTTCTGGTTTAAAATGTTCGTAATGAATGCCTCTACAAATCTTGTTATGGTCAAAACCACGCCAGACTTACCGTTTTTGAGAAAAAATATGTGCATCGCACAATAACATACATATTTTTACATATTTTCAGCTAAAAGTATGGCATAATTTGGTTTATTTTCATTTTCTCGGAAACTAGTAGGCCTAGAATTAAGATTTTTGGTTTAAAATGTTCGTAATGAATGCCTCTACAAATCTTGTTATGGTCAAAACCACGCCAGACTTACCGTTTTTGAGAAAAAATATGTGCATCGCACAATAACATACATATTTTCAGCTAAAAGTATGGCATAATTTGGTTTATTTTCATTTTCTCGGAAACTAGTAGGCCTAGAATTAAGATTTTTGGTTTAAAATGTTCGTAATGAATGCCTTTACAAATCTTGTTATGGTCAAAACCACGCCAGACTTACCGTTTTTGAGAAAAAATATGTGCATCGCACAATAACATACATATTTTCAGCTAAAAGTATGGCATAATTTGGTTTATTTTCATTTTCTCGGAAACTAGTAGGCCTAGAATTAAGATTTTTGGTTTAAAATGTTCGTAATGAATGCCTCTACAAATCTTGTTATGGTCAAAACCACGCCAGACTTACCGTTTTTGAGAAAAAATATGTGCATCGCACAATAACATACATATTTTTACATATTTTCAGCTAAAAGTATGGCATAATTTGGTTTATTTTCATTTTCTCGGAAACTAGTAGGCCTAGAATTAAGATTTTTGGTTTAAAATGTTCGTAATGAATGCCTCTACAAATCTTGTTATGGTCAAAACCACGCCAGACTTACCGTTTTTGAGAAAAAATATGTGCATCGCACAATAACATACATATTTTTACATATTTTCAGCTAAAAGTATGGCATAATTTGGTTTATTTTCATTTTCTCGGAAACTAGTAGGCCTAGAATTAAGATTTTTGGTTTAAAATGTTCGTAATGAATGCCTCTACAAATCTTGTTATGGTCAAAACCACGCCAGACTTACCGTTTTTGAGAAAAAATATGTGCATCGCACAATAACATACATATTTTTACATATTTTCAGCTAAAATTATGGCATAATTTGGTTTATTTTCATTTTCTCGGAAACTAGTAGGCCTAGAATTAAGATTTTTGGTTTAAAATGTTCGTAATGAATGCCTCTACAAATCTTGTTATGGTCAAAACCACGCCAGACTTACCGTTTTTGAGAAAAAATATGTGCATCGCACAATAACATACAGATTTTTACATATTTTCAGCTAAAAGTATGGCATAATTTGGTTTATTTTCATTTTCTCGGAAACTAGTAGGCCTAGAATTAAGATTTTTGGTTTAAAATGTTCGTAATGAATGCCTCTACAAATCTTGTTATGGTCAAAACCACGCCAGACTTACCGTTTTTGAGAAAAAATATGTGCATCGCACAATAACATACATATTTTCAGCTAAAAGTATGGCATAATTTGGTTTATTTTCATTTTCTCGGAAACTAGTAGGCCTAGAATTAAGATTTTTGGTTTAAAATGTTCGTAATGAATGCCTCTACAAATTTTGTTATGGTCAAAACCACGCCAGACTTACCGTTTTTGAGAAAAAATATGTGCATCGCACAATAACATACATATTTTTACATATTTTCAGCTAAAAATATGGCATAATTTGGTTTATTTTCATTTTCTCGGAAACTAGTAGGCCTAGAATTAAGATTTTTGGTTTAAAATGTTCGTAATGAATGCCTCTACAAATCTTGTTATGGTCAAAACCACGCCAGACTTACCGTTTTTTTAAAAAAAAAATGTGTGTCTCGCACAATAACATACATATTTTTACATATTTTCAGCTAAAAGTATGGCATAATTTGGTTTATTTTCATTTTCTCGGAAACTAGTAGGCCTAGAATTAAGATTTTTGGTTTAAAATGTTCGTAATGAATGCCTCTACAAATCTTGTTATGGTCAAAACCACGCCAGACTTACCGTTTTTGAGAAAAAATATGTGCATCGCACAATAACATACATATTTTCAGCTAAAAGTATGGCATAATTTGGTTTATTTTCATTTTCTCGGAAACTAGTAGGCCTAGAATTAAGATTTTTGGTTTAAAATGTTCGTAATGAATGCCTCTACAAATCTTGTTATGGTCAAAACCACGCCAGACTTACCGTTTTTGAGAAAAAATATGTGCATCGCACAATAACATACATATTTTCAGCTAAAAGTATGGCATAATTTGGTTTATTTTCATTTTCTCGGAAACTAGTAGGCCTAGAATTAAGATTTTTGGTTTAAAATGTTCGTAATGAATGCCTCTACAAATCTTGTTATGGTCAAAACCACGCCAGACTTACCGTTTTTGAGAAAAAATATGTGCATCGCACAATAACATACATATTTTTACATATTTTCAGCTAAAAGTATGGCATAATTTGGTTTATTTTCATTTTCTCGGAAACTAGTAGGCCTAGAATTAAGATTTTTGGTTTAAAATGTTCGTAATGAATGCCTCTACAAATCTTGTTATGGTCAAAACCACGCCAGACTTACCGTTTTTGAGAAAAAATATGTGCATCGCACAATAACATACATATTTTCAGCTAAAAGTATGGCATAATTTGGTTTATTTTCATTTTCTCGGAAACTAGTAGGCCTAGAATTAAGATTTTTGGTTTAAAATGTTCGTAATGAATGCCTCTACAAATCTTGTTATGGTCAAAACCACGCCAGACTTACCGTTTTTGAGAAAAAATATGTGCATCGCACAATAACATACATATTTTCAGCTAAAAGTATGGCATAATTTGGTTTATTTTCATTTTCTCGGAAACTAGTAGGCCTAGAATTAAGATTTTTGGTTTAAAATGTTCGTAATGAATGCCTCTACAAATCTTGTTATGGTCAAAACCACGCCAGACTTACCGTTTTTGAGAAAAAATATGTGCATCGCACAATAACATACATATTTTCAGCTAAAAGTATGGCATAATTTGGTTTATTTTCATTTTCTCGGAAACTAGTAGGCCTAGAATTAAGATTTTTGGTTTAAAATGTTCGTAATGAATGCCTCTACAAATCTTGTTATGGTCAAAACCACGCCAGACTTACAGTTTTTGAGAAAAAATATGTGCATCGCACAATAACATACATATTTTTACATATTTTCAGCTAAAAGTATGGCCTAATTTGGTTTATTTTCATTTTCTCGGAAACTAGTAGGCCTAGAATTAAGATTTTTGGTTTAAAATGTTCGTAATGAATGCCTCTACAAATCTTGTTATGGTCAAAAGCACGCCAGACTTACCGTTTTTGAGAAAAAATATGTGCATCGCACAATAACATACATATTTTTACATATTTTCAGCTAAAAGTATGGCATAATTTGGTTTATTTTCATTTTCTCGGAAACTAGTAGGCCTAGAATTAAGATTTTTGGTTTAAAATGTTCGTAATGAATGCCTCTACAAATCTTGTTATGGTCAAAACCACGCCAGACTTACCGTTTTTGAGAAAAAATATGTGCATCGCACAATAACATACATATTTTTACATATTTTCAGCTAAAAGTATGGCATAATTTGGTTTATTTTCATTTTCTCGGAAACTAGTAGGCCTAGAATTAAGATTTTTGGTTTAAAATGTTCGTAATGAATGCCTCTACAAATCTTGTTATGGTCAAAACCACGCCAGACTTACCGTTTTTGAGAAAAAATATGTGCATCGCACAATAACATACATATTTTTACATATTTTCAGCTAAAAGTATGGCATAATTTGGTTTATTTTCATTTTCTCGGAAACTAGTAGGCCTAGAATTAAGATTTTTGGTTTAAAATATTCGTAATGAATGCCTCTACAAATCTTGTTATGGTCAAAACCACGCCAGACTTACCGTTTTTTAAAAAAAAAAATGTGTGTCTCGCACAATAACATACATATTTTTACATATTTTCAGCTAAAAGTATGGCATAATTTGGTTTATTTTCATTTTCTCGGAAACTAGTAGGCCTGGAATTAAGATTTTTGGTTTAAAATGTTCGTAATGAATGCCTCTACAAATCTTGTTATGGTCAAAACCACGCCAGACTTACCGTTTTTGAGAAAAAATATGTGCATCGCACAATAACATACATATTTTCAGCTAAAAGTATGGCATAATTTGGTTTATTTTCATTTTCTCGGAAACTAGTAGGCCTAGAATTAAGATTTTTGGTTTAAAATGTTCGTAATGAATGCCTCTACAAATCTTGTTATGGTCAAAACCACGCCAGACTTACCGTTTTTGAGAAAAAATATGTGCATCGCACAATAACATACATATTTTTACATATTTTCAGCTAAAAGTATTGCATAATTTGGTTTATTTTCATTTTCTCGGAAACTAGTAGGCCTAGAATTAAGATTTTTGGTTTAAAATGTTCGTAATGAATGCCTCTACAAATCTTGTTATGGTCAAAACCACGCCAGACTTACCGTTTTTGAGAAAAAATATGTGCATCGCACAATAACATACATATTTTTACATATTTTCAGCTAAAAGTATGGCACAATTTGGTTTATTTTCATTTTCTCGGAAACTAGTAGGCCTAGAATTAAGATTTTTGGTTTAAAATGTTCGTAATGAATGCCTCTACAAATCTTGTTATGGTCAAAACCACGCCAGACTTACCGTTTTTGAGAAAAAATATGTGCATCGCACAATAACATACATATTTTTACATATTTTCAGCTAAAAGTATGGCATAATTTGGTTTATTTTCATTTTCTCGGAAACTAGTAGGCCTAGAATTAAGATTTTTAGTTTAAAATGTTCGTAATGAATGCCTCTACAAATCTTGTTATGGTCAAAACCACGCCAGACTTACCGTTTTTGAGAAAAAATATGTGCATCGCACAATAACATACATATTTTTACATATTTTCAGCTAAAAGTATGGCATAATTTGGTTTATTTTCATTTTCTCGGAAACTAGTAGGCCTAGAATTAAGATTTTTGGTTTAAAATGTTCGTAATGAATGCCTCTACAAATCTTGTTATGGTCAAAACAACGCCAGACTTACCGTTTTTGAGAAAAAATATGTGCATCGCACAATAACATACATATTTTTACATATTTTCAGCTAAAAGTATGGCATAATTTGGTTTATTTTCATTTTCTCGGAAACTAGTAGGCCTAGAATTAAGATTTTTGGTTTAAAATGTTCGTAATGAATGCCTCTACAAATCTTGTTATGGTCAAAACCACGCCAGACTTACCGTTTTTGAGAAAAAATATGTGCATCGCACAATAACATACATATTTTTACATATTTTCAGCTAAAAGTATGGCATAATTTGGTTTATTTTCATTTTCTCGGAAACTAGCAGGCCTAGAATTAAGATTTTTGGTTTAAAATGTTCGTAATGAATACCTCTACAAATCTTGTTATGGTCAAAACCACGCCAGACTTACCGTTTTTGAGAAAAAATATGTGCATCGCACAATAACATACATATTTTTACATATTTTCAGCTAAAAGTATGGCATAATTTGGTTTATTTTCATTTTCTCGGAAACTAGTAGGCCTAGAATTAAGATTTTTGGTTTAAAATGTTCGTAATGAATGCCTCTACAAATCTTGTTATGGTCAAAACCACGCCAGACTTACCGTTTTTGAGAAAAAATATGTGCATCGCACAATAACATACATATTTTCAACTAAAAGTATGGCATAATTTGGTTTATTTTCATTTTCTCGGAAACTAGTAGGCCTAGAATTAAGATTTTTGGTTTAAAATGTTCGTAATGAATGCCTCTACAAATCTTGTAATGGTCAAAACCACGCCAGACTTACCGTTTTTGAGAAAAAATATGTGCATCGCACAATAACATACATATTTTTACATATTTTCAGCTAAAAGTATGGCATAATTTGGTTTATTTTCATTTTCTCGGAAACTAGTAGGCCTAGAATTAAGATTTTTGGTTTAAAATGTTCGTAATGAATGCCTCTACAAATCTTGTTATGGTCAAAACCACGCCAGACTTACCGTTTTTGAGAAAAAATATGTGCATCGCACAATAACATACATATTTTTACATATTTTCAGCTAAAAGTATGGCATAATTTGGTTTATTTTCATTTTCTCGGAAACTAGTAGGCCTAGAATTAAGATTTTTGGTTTAAAATGTTCGTAATGAATGCCTCTACAAATCTTGTTATGGTCAAAACCACGCCAGACTTACCGTTTTTGAGAAAAAATATGTGCATCGCACAATAACATACATATTTTTACATATTTTCAGCTAAAAGTATGGCATAATTTGGTTTATTTTCATTTTCTCGGAAACTAGTAGGCCTAGAATTAAGATTTTTGGTTTAAAATGTTCGTAATGAATGCCTCTACAAATCTTGTTATGGTCAAAACCACGCCAGACTTACCGTTTTTGAGAAAAAATATGTGCATCGCACAATAACATACATATTTTTACATATTTTCAGCTAAAAGTATGGCATAATTTGGTTTATTTTCATTTTCTCGGAAACTAGTAGGCCTAGAATTAAGATTTTTGGTTTAAAATGTTCGTAATGAATGCCTCTACAAATCTTGTTATGGTCAAAACCACGCCAGACTTACCGTTTTTGAGAAAAAATATGTGCATCGCACAATAACATACATATTTTTACATATTTTCAGCTAAAAGTATGGCATAATTTGGTTTATTTTCATTTTCTCGGAAACTAGTAGGCCTAGAATTAAGATTTTTGGTTTAAAATGTTCGTAATGAATGCCTCTACAAATCTTGTTATGGTCAAAACCACGCCAGACTTACCGTTTTTGAGAAAAAATATGTGCATCGCACAATAACATACATATTTTTACATATTTTCAGCTAAAAGTATGGCATAATTTGGTTTATTTTCATTTTCTCGGAAACTAGTAGGCCTAGAATTAAGATTTTTGGTTTAAAATGTTCGTAATGAATGCCTCTACAAATCTTGTTATGGTCAAAACCACGCCAGACTTACCGTTTTTGAGAAAAAATATGTGCATCGCACAATAACATACATATTTTCAACTAAAAGTATGGCATAATTTGGTTTATTTTCATTTTCTCGGAAACTAGTAGGCCTAGAATTAAGATTTTTGGTTTAAAATGTTCGTAATGAATGCCTCTACAAATCTTGTTATGGTCAAAACCACGCCAGACTTACCGTTTTTGAGAAAAAATATGTGCATCGCACAATAACATACATATTTTCAGCTAAAAGTATGGCATAATTTGGTTTATTTTCATTTTCTCGGAAACTAGTAGGCCTAGAATTAAGATTTTTGGTTTAAAATGTTCGTAATGAATGCCTCTACAAATCTTGTTATGGTCAAAACCACGCCAGACTTACCGTTTTTGAGAAAAAATATGTGCATCGCACAATAACATACATATTTTTACATATTTTCAGCTAAAAGTATGGCATAATTTGGTTTATTTTCATTTTCTCGGAAACTAGTAGGCCTAGAATTAAGATTTTTGGTTTAAAATGTTCGTAATGAATGCCTCTACAAATCTTGTTATGGTCAAAACCACGCCAGACTTACCGTTTTTGAGAAAAAATATGTGCATCGCACAATAACATACATATTTTCAGCTAAAAGTATGGCATAATTTGGTTTATTTTCATTTTCTCGGAAACTAGTAGGCCTAGAATTAAGATTTTTGGTTTAAAATGTTCGTAATGAATGCCTCTACAAATCTTGTTATGGTCAAAACCACGCCAGACTTACCGTTTTTGAGAAAAAATATGTGCATCGCACAATAACATACATATTTTTACATATTTTCAGCTAAAAGTATGGCATAATTTGGTTTATTTTCATTTTCTCGGAAACTAGTAGGCCTAGAATTAAGATTTTTGGTTTAAAATGTTCGTAATGAATGCCTCTACAAATCTTGTTATGGTCAAAACCACGCCAGACTTACCGTTTTTGAGAAAAAATATGTGCATCGCACAATAACATACATATTTTCAGCTAAAAGTATGGCATAATTTGGTTTATTTTCATTTTCTCGGAAACTAGTAGGCCTAGAATTAAGATTTTTGGTTTAAAATGTTCGTAATGAATGCCTCTACAAATCTTGTTATGGTCAAAACCACGCCAGACTTACCGTTTTTGAGAAAAAATATGTGCATCGCACAATAACATACATATTTTCAGCTAAAAGTATGGCATAATTTGGTTTATTTTCATTTTCTCGGAAACTAGTAGGCCTAGAATTAAGATTTTTGGTTTAAAATGTTCGTAATGAATGCCTCTACAAATCTTGTTATGGTCAAAACCACGCCAGACTTACCGTTTTTGAGAAAAAATATGTGCATCGCACAATAACATACATATTTTCAGCTAAAAGTATGGCATAATTTGGTTTATTTTCATTTTCTCGGAAACTAGTAGGCCTAGAATTAAGATTTTTGGTTTAAAATGTTCGTAATGAATGCCTCTACAAATCTTGTTATGGTCAAAACCACGCCAGACTTACCGTTTTTGAGAAAAAATATGTGCATCGCACAATAACATACATATTTTCAACTAAAAGTATGGCATAATTTGGTTTATTTTCATTTTCTCGGAAACTAGTAGGCCTAGAATTAAGATTTTTGGTTTAAAATGTTCGTAATGAATGCCTCTACAAATCTTGTTATGGTCAAAACCACGCCAGACTTACCGTTTTTGAGAAAAAATATGTGCATCGCACAATAACATACATATTTTTACATATTTTCAGCTAAAAGTATGGCATAATTTGGTTTATTTTCATTTTCTCGGAAACTAGTAGGCCTAGAATTAAGATTTTTGGTTTAAAATGTTCGTAATGAATGCCTCTACAAATCTTGTTATGGTCAAAACCACGCCAGACTTACCGTTTTTGAGAAAAAATATGTGCATCGCACAATAACATACATATTTTTACATATTTTCAGCTAAAAGTATGGCATAATTTGGTTTATTTTCATTTTCTCGGAAACTAGTAGGCCTAGAATTAAGATTTTTGGTTTAAAATGTTCGTAATGAATGCCTCTACAAATCTTGTTATGGTCAAAACCACGCCAGACTTACCGTTTTTGAGAAAAAATATGTGCATCGCACAATAACATACATATTTTTACATATTTTCAGCTAAAAGTATGGCATAATTTGGTTTATTTTCATTTTCTCGGAAACTAGTAGGCCTAGAATTAAGATTTTTGGTTTAAAATGTTCGTAATGAATGCCTCTACAAATCTTGTTATGGTCAAAACCACGCCAGACTTACCGTTTTTGAGAAAAAATATGTGCATCGCACAATAACATACATATTTTTACATATTTTCAGCTAAAAGTATGGCATAATTTGGTTTATTTTCATTTTCTCGGAAACTAGTAGGCCTAGAATTAAGATTTTTGGTTTAAAATGTTCGTAATGAATGCCTCTACAAATCTTGTTATGGTCAAAACCACGCCAGACTTACCGTTTTTGAGAAAAAATATGTGCATCGCACAATAACATACATATTTTCAACTAAAAGTATGGCATAATTTGGTTTATTTTCATTTTCTCGGAAACTAGTAGGCCTAGAATTAAGATTTTTGGTTTAAAATGTTCGTAATGAATGCCTCTACAAATCTTGTTATGGTCAAAACCACGCCAGACTTACCGTTTTTGAGAAAAAATATGTGCATCGCACAATAACATACATATTTTCAGCTAAAAGTATGGCATAATTTGGTTTATTTTCATTTTCTCGGAAACTAGTAGGCCTAGAATTAAGATTTTTGGTTTAAAATGTTCGTAATGAATGCCTCTACAAATCTTGTTATGGTCAAAACCACGCCAGACTTACCGTTTTTGAGAAAAAATATGTGCATCGCACAATAACATACATATTTTCAGCTAAAAGTATGGCATAATTTGGTTTATTTTCATTTTCTCGGAAACTAGTAGGCCTAGAATTAAGATTTTTGGTTTAAAATGTTCGTAATGAATGCCTCTACAAATCTTGTTATGGTCAAAACCACGCCAGACTTACCGTTTTTGAGAAAAAATATGTGCATCGCACAATAACATACATATTTTCAGCTAAAAGTATGGCATAATTTGGTTTATTTTCCTTTTCTCGGAAACTAGTAGGCCTAGAATTAAGATTTTTGGTTTAAAATGTTCGTAATGAATGCCTCTACAAATCTTGTTATGGTCAAAACCACGCCAGACTTACCGTTTTTGAGAAAAAATATGTGCATCGCACAATAACATACATATTTTTACATATTTTCAGCTAAAAGTATGGCATAATTTGGTTTATTTTCATTTTCTCGGAAACTAGTAGGCCTAGAATTAAGATTTTTGGTTTAAAATGTTCGTAATGAATGCCTCTACAAATCTTGTTATGGTCAAAACCACGCCAGACTTACCGTTTTTGAGAAAAAATATGTGCATCGCACAATAACATACATATTTTCAGCTAAAAGTATGGCATAATTTGGTTTATTTTCATTTTCTCGGAAACTAGTAGGCCTAGAATTAAGATTTTTGGTTTAAAATGTTCGTAATGAATGCCTCTACAAATCTTGTTATGGTCAAAACCACGCCAGACTTACCGTTTTTGAGAAAAAATATGTGCATCGCACAATAACATACATATTTTCAGCTAAAAGTATGGCATAATTTGGTTTATTTTCATTTTCTCGGAAACTAGTAGGCCTAGAATTAAGATTTTTGGTTTAAAATGTTCGTAATGAATGCCTCTACAAATCTTGTTATGGTCAAAACCACGCCAGACTTACCGTTTTTGAGAAAAAATATGTGCATCGCACAATAACATACATATTTTTACATATTTTCAGCTAAAAGTATGGCATAATTTGGTTTATTTTCATTTTCTCGGAAACTAGTAGGCCTAGAATTAAGATTTTTGGTTTAAAATGTTCGTAATGAATGCCTCTACAAATCTTGGTATGGTCAAAACCACGCCAGACTTACCGTTTTTGAGAAAAAATATGTGCATCGCACAATAACATACATATTTTTACATATTTTCAGCTAAAAGTATGGCATAATTTGGTTTATTTTCATTTTCTCGGAAACTAGTAGGCCTAGAATTAAGATTTTTGGTTTAAAATGTTCGTAATGAATGCCTCTACAAATCTTGTTATGGTCAAAACGACGCCAGACTTACCGTTTTTGAGAAAAAATATGTGCATCGCACAATAACATACATATTTTTACATATTTTCAGCTAAAAGTATGGCATAATTTGGTTTATTTTTATTTTCTCGGAAACTAGTAGGCCTAGAATTAAGATTTTTGGTTTAAAATGTTCGTAATGAATGCCTCTACAAATCTTGTTATGGTCAAAACCACGCCAGACTTACCGTTTTTGAGAAAAAATATGTGCATCGCACAATAACATACATATTTTCAGCTAAAAGTATGGCATAATTTGGTTTATTTTCATTTTCTCGGAAACTAGTAGGCCTAGAATTAAGATTTTTGGTTTAAAATGTTCGTAATGAATGCCTCTACAAATCTTGTTATGGTCAAAACCACGCCAGACTTACCGTTTTTGAGAAAAAATATGTGCATCGCACAATAACATACATATTTTTACATATTTTCAGCTAAAAGTATGGCATAATTTGGTTTATTTTCATTTTCTCGGAAACTAGTAGGCCTAGAATTAAGATTTTTGGTTTAAAATGTTCGTAATGAATGCCTCTACAAATCTTGTTATGGTCAAAACCACGCCAGACTTACCGTTTTTGAGAAAAAATATGTGCATCGCACAATAACATACATATTTTCAGCTAAAAGTATGGCATAATTTGGTTTATTTTCATTTTCTCGGAAACTAGTAGGCCTAGAATTAAGATTTTTGGTTTAAAATGTTCGTAATGAATGCCTCTACAAATCTTGTTATGGTCAAAACCACGCCAGACTTACCGTTTTTGAGAAAAAATATGTGCATCGCACAATAACATACATATTTTCAGCTAAAAGTATGGCATAATTTGGTTTATTTTCATTTTCTCGGAAACTAGTAGGCCTAGAATTAAGATATTTGGCTTAAAATGTTCGTAATGAATGCCTTTACAAATCTTGTTATGGTCAGAAACACGCCAGACTTACCATTTTTGAGAAAAAATGGCTTAAAATGTTCGTAATGAATGCCTCTACAAATCTTGTTATGGTCAAAACCACGCCAGACTTACCGTTTTTGAGAAAAAATATGTGCATCGCACAATAACATACATATTTTTACATATTTTCAGCTAAAAGTATGGCATAATTTGGTTTATTTTCATTTTCTCGGAAACTAGTAAGCCTAGAATTAAGATTTTTGGTTTAAAATGTTCGTAATGAATGCCTCTACAAATCTTGGTATGGTCAAAACCACGCCAGACTTACCGTTTTTGAGAAAAAATATGTGCATAGCACAATAACATACATATTTTCAGCTAAAGGAATGGCATAATTTGGTTTATTTTCATTTTCTCGGAAACTAGTAGGCCTAGAATTAAGATTTTTGGTTTAAAATGTTCGTAATGAATGCCTCTACAAATCTTGTTATGGTCAAAACGACGCCAGACTTACCGTTTTTGAGAAAAAATATGTGCATCGCACAATAACATACATATTTTTACATATTTTCAGCTAAAAGTATGGCATAATTTGGTTTATTTTCATTTTCTCGGAAACTAGTAGGCCTAGAATTAAGATTTTTGGTTTAAAATGTTCGTAATGAATGCCTCTACAAATCTTGTTATGGTCAAAAGCACGCCAGACTTACCGTTTTTGAGAAAAAATATGTGCATCGCACAATAACATACATATTTTCAGCTAAAAGTATGGCATAATTTGGTTTATTTTCATTTTCTCGGAAACTAGTAGGCCTAGAATTAAGATTTTAAGCTTAAAATGTTCGTAATGAATGCCTCTACAAATCTTGTTATGGTCAAAACCACGCCAGACTTACCGTTTTTGAGAAAAAATATGTGCATCGCACAATAACATACATATTTTCAGCTAAAAGTATGGCATAATTTGGTTTATTTTCATTTTCTCGGAAACTAGTAGGCCTAGAATTAAGATTTTTGGTTTAAAATGTTCGTAATGAATGCCTCTACAAATCTTGTTATGGTCAAAACCACGCCAGACTTACCGTTTTTGAGAAAAAATATGTGCATCGCACAATAACATACATATTTTCAGCTAAAAGTATGGCATAATTTGGTTTATTTTCATTTTCTCGGAAACTAGTAGGCCTAGAATTAAGATTTTTGGTTTAAAATGTTCGTAATGAATGCCTCTACAAATCTTGTTATGGTCAAAACCACGCCAGACATACCGTTTTTGAGAAAAAATATGTGCATCGCACAATAACATACATATTTTTACATATTTTCAGCTTCTCTGGTTTATTTTCATTTTCTCGGAAACTAGTAGGCCTAGAATTAAGATTTTTGGTTTAAAATGTTCGTAATGAATGCCTCTACAAATCTTGGTATGGTCAAAACCACGCCAGACTTACCGTTTTTGAGAAAAAATATGTGCATCGCACAATAACATACATATTTTCAGCTAAAAGAATGGCATAATTTGGTTTATTTTCATTTTCTCGGAAACTAGTAGGCCTAGAATTAAGATTTTTGGTTTAAAATGTTCGTAATGAATGCCTCTACAAATCTTGTTATGGTCAAAACGACGCCAGACTTACCGTTTTTGAGAAAAAATATGTGCATCGCACAATAACATACATATTTTTACATATTTTCAGCTAAAAGTATGGCATAATTTGGTTTATTTTTATTTTCTCGGAAACTAGTAGGCCTAGAATTAAGATTTTTGGTTTAAAATGTTCGTAATGAATGCCTCTACAAATCTTGTTATGGTCAAAACCACGCCAGACTTACCGTTTTTGAGAAAAAATATGTGCATCGCACAATAACATACATATTTTCAGCTAAAAGTATGGCATAATTTGGTTTATTTTCATTTTCTCGGAAACTAGTAGGCCTAGAATTAAGATTTTTGGTTTAAAATGTTCGTAATGAATGCCTCTACAAATCTTGTTATGGTCAAAACCACGCCAGACTTACCGTTTTTGAGAAAAAATATGTGCATCGCACAATAACATACATATTTTTACATATTTTCAGCTAAAAGTATGGCATAATTTGGTTTATTTTCATTTTCTCGGAAACTAGTAGGCCTAGAATTAAGATTTTTGGTTTAAAATGTTCGTAATGAATGCCTCTACAAATCTTGTTATGGTCAAAACCACGCCAGACTTACCGTTTTTGAGAAAAAATATGTGCATCGCACAATAACATACATATTTTCAGCTAAAAGTATGGCATAATTTGGTTTATTTTCATTTTCTCGGAAACTAGTAGGCCTAGAATTAAGATTTTTGGTTTAAAATGTTCGTAATGAATGCCTCTACAAATCTTGTTATGGTCAAAACCACGCCAGACTTACCGTTTTTGAGAAAAAATATGTGCATCGCACAATAACATACATATTTTTACATATTTTCAGCTAAACGTATGGCATAATTTGGTTTATTTTCATTTTCTCGGAAACTAGTAGGCCTAGAATTAAGATTTTTGGTTTAAAATGTTCGTAATGAATGCCTCTACAAATCTTGTTATGGTCAAAACCACGCCAGACTTACCGTTTTTGAGAAAAAATATGTGCATCGCACAATAACATACATATTTTTACATATTTTCAGCTAAAAGTATGGCATAATTTGGTTTATTTTCATTTTCTCGGAAACTAGTAGGCCTAGAATTAAGATTTTTGGTTTAAAATGTTCGTAATGAATGCCTCTACAAATCTTGTTATGGTCAAAACGACGCCAGACTTACCGTTTTTGAGAAAAAATATGTGCATCGCACAATAATTAAAAAATAACTAAAAGTATGGCATAATTTGGTTTATTTTCATTTTCTCGGAAACTAGTAGGCCTAGAATTAAGATTTTTGGTTTAAAATGTTCGTAATGAATGCCTCTACAAATCTTGTTATGGTCAAAACCACGCCAGACTTACCGTTTTTGAGAAAAAATATGTGCATCGCACAATAACATACATATTTTTACATATTTTCAGCTAAAAGTATGGCATAATTTGGTTTATTTTCATTTTCTCGGAAACTAGTAGGCCTAGAATTAAGATTTTTGGTTTAAAATGTTCGTAATGAATGCCTCTACAAATCTTGTTATGGTCAAAACCACGCCAGACTTACCGTTTTTGAGAAAAAATATGTGCATCGCACAATAACATACATATTTTTACATATTTTCAGCTAAAAGTATGGCATAATTTGGTTTATTTTCATTTTCTCGGAAACTAGTAGGCCTAGAATTAAGATTTTTGGTTTAAAATGTTCGTAATGAATGCCTCTACAAATCTTGTTATGGTCAAAACCACGCCAGACTTACCGTTTTTGAGAAAAAATATGTGCATCGCACAATAACATACATATTTTCAACTAAAAGTATGGCATAATTTGGTTTATTTTCATTTTCTCGGAAACTAGTAGGCCTAGAATTAAGATTTTTGGTTTAAAATGTTCGTAATGAATGCCTCTACAAATCTTGTTATGGTCAAAACCACGCCAGACTTACCGTTTTTGAGAAAAAATATGTGCATCGCACAATAACATACATATTTTCAGCTAAAAGTATGGCATAATTTGGTTTATTTTCATTTTCTCGGAAACTAGTAGGCCTAGAATTAAGATTTTTGGTTTAAAATGTTCGTAATGAATGCCTCTACAAATCTTGTTATGGTCAAAACCACGCCAGACTTACCGTTTTTGAGAAAAAATATGTGCATCGCACAATAACATACATATTTTTACATATTTTCAGCTAAAAGTATGGCATAATTTGGTTTATTTTCGTTTTCTCGGAAACTAGTAGGCCTAGAATTAAGATTTTTGGTTTAAAATGTTCGTAATGAATGCCTCTACAAATCTTGTTATGGTCAAAACCACGCCAGACTTACCGTTTTTGAGAAAAAATATGTGCATCGCACAATAACATACATATTTTCAGCTAAAAGTATGGCATAATTTGGTTTATTTTCATTTTCTCGGAAACTAGTAGGCCTAGAATTAAGATTTTTGGTTTAAAATGTTCGTAATGAATGCCTCTACAAATCTTGTTATGGTCAAAACCACGCCAGACTTACCGTTTTTGAGAAAAAATATGTGCATCGCACAATAACATACATATTTTTACATATTTTCAGCTAAAAGTATGGCATAATTTGGTTTATTTTCATTTTCTCGGAAACTAGTAGGCCTAGAATTAAGATTTTTGGTTTAAAATGTTCGTAATGAATGCCTCTACAAATCTTGTTATGGTCAAAACCACGCCAGACTTACCGTTTTTGAGAAAAAATATGTGCATCGCACAATAACATACATATTTTCAGCTAAAAGTATGGCATAATTTGGTTTATTTTCATTTTCTCGGAAACTAGTAGGCCTAGAATTAAGATTTTTGGTTTAAAATGTTCGTAATGAATGCCTCTACAAATCTTGTTATGGTCAAAACCACGCCAGACTTACCGTTTTTGAGAAAAAATATGTGCATCGCACAATAACATACATATTTTCAGCTAAAAGTATGGCATAATTTGGTTTATTTTCATTTTCTCGGAAACTAGTAGGCCTAGAATTAAGATTTTTGGTTTAAAATGTTCGTAATGAATGCCTCTACAAATCTTGTTATGGTCAAAACCACGCCAGACTTACCGTTTTTGAGAAAAAATATGTGCATCGCACAATAACATACATATTTTTACATATTTTCAGCTAAAAGTATGGCATAATTTGGTTTATTTTCATTTTCTCGGAAACTAGTAGGCCTAGAATTAAGATTTTTGGTTTAAAATGTTCGTAATGAATGCCTCTACAAATCTTGTTATGGTCAAAACCACGCCAGACTTACCGTTTTTGAGAAAAAATATGTGCATCGCACAATAACATACATATTTTTACATATTTTCAGCTAAACGTATGGCATAATTTGGTTTATTTTCATTTTCTCGGAAACTAGTAGGCCTAGAATTAAGATTTTTGGTTTAAAATGTTCGTAATGAATGCCTCTACAAATCTTGTTATGGTCAAAACCACGCCAGACTTACCGTTTTTGAGAAAAAATATGTGCATCGCACAATAACATACATATTTTTACATATTTTCAGCTAAAAGTATGGCATAATTTGGTTTATTTTCATTTTCTCGGAAACTAGTAGGCCTAGAATTAAGATTTTTGGTTTAAAATGTTCGTAATGAATGCCTCTACAAATCTTGTTATGGTCAAAACCACGCCAGACTTACCGTTTTTGAGAAAAAATATGTGCATCGCACAATAACATACATATTTTCAGCTAAAAGTATGGCATAATTTGGTTTATTTTCATTTTCTCGGAAACTAGTAGGCCTAGAATTAAGATTTTTGGTTTAAAATGTTCGTAATGAATGCCTCTACAAATCTTGTTATGGTCAAAACCACGCCAGACTTACCGTTTTTGAGAAAAAATATGTGCATCGCACAATAACATACATATTTTTACATATTTTCAGCTAAAAGTATGGCATAATTTGGTTTATTTTCATTTTCTCGGAAACTAGTAGGCCTAGAATTAAGATTTTTGGTTTAAAATGTTCGTAATGAATGCCTCTACAAATCTTGTTATGGTCAAAACCACGCCAGACTTACCGTTTTTGAGAAAAAACATGTGCATCGCACAATAACATACATATTTTTACATATTTTCAGCTAAAAGTATGGCATAATTTGGTTTATTTTCATTTTCTCGGAAACTAGTAGGCCTAGAATTAAGATTTTTGGTTTAAAATGTTCGTAATGAATGCCTCTACAAATCTTGTTATGGTCAAAACCACGCCAGACTTACCGTTTTTGAGAAAAAATATGTGCATCGCACAATAACATACATATTTTCAGCTAAAAGTATGGCATAATTTGGTTTATTTTCATTTTCTCGGAAACTAGTAGGCCTAGAATTAAGATTTTTGGTTTAAAATGTTCGTAATGAATGCCTCTACAAATCTTGTTATGGTCAAAACCACGCCAGACTTACCGTTTTTGAGAAAAAATATGTGAATCGCACAATAACATACATATTTTTACATATTTTCAGCTAAACGTATGGCATAATTTGGTTTATTTTCATTTTCTCGGAAACTAGTAGGCCTAGAATTAAGATTTTTGGTTTAAAATGTTCGTAATGAATGCCTCTACAAATCTTGGTATGGTCAAAACCACGCCAGACTTACCGTTTTTGAGAAAAAATATGTGCATCGCACAATAACATACATATTTTCAGCTAAAAGAATGGCATAATTTGGTTTATTTTCATTTTCTCGGAAACTAGTAGGCCTAGAATTAAGATTTTTGGTTTAAAATGTTCGTAATGAATGCCTCTACAAATCTTGTTATGGTCAAATCGACGCCAGACTTACCGTTTTTGAGAAAAAATATGTGCATCGCACAATAACATACATATTTTTACATATTTTCAGCTAAAAGTATGGCATAATTTGGTTTATTTTCATTTTCTCGGAAACTAGTAGGCCTAGAATTAAGATTTTTGATTTAAAATGTTCGTAATGAATGCCTCTACAAATCTTGTTATGGTCAAAACCACGCCAGACTTACCGTTTTTGAGAAAAAATATGTGCATCGCACAATAACATACATATTTTTACATATTTTCAGCTAAACGTATGGCATAATTTGGTTTATTTTCATTTTCTCGGAAACTAGTAGGCCTAGAATTAAGATTTTTGGTTTAAAATGTTCGTAATGAATGCCTCTACAAATCTTGTTATGGTCAAAACCACGCCAGACTTACCGTTTTTGAGAAAAAATATGTGCATCGCACAATAACATACATATTTTCAGCTAAAAGTATGGCATAATTTGGTTTATTTTCATTTTCTCGGAAACTAGTAGGCCTAGAATTAAGATTTTTGGTTTAAAATGTTCGTAATGAATGCCTCTACAAATCTTGTTATGGTCAAAACCACGCCAGACTTACCGTTTTTGAGAAAAAATATGTGAATCGCACAATAACATACATATTTTTACATATTTTCAGCTAAAAGTATGGCATAATTTGGTTTATTTTCATTTTCTCGGAAACTAGTAGGCCTAGAATTAAGATTTTTGGTTTAAAATGTTCGTAATGAATGCCTCTACAAATCTTGGTATGGTCAAAACCACGCCAGACTTACCGTTTTTGAGAAAAAATATGTGCATCGCACAATAACATACATATTTTCAGCTAAAAGAATGGCATAATTTGGTTTATTTTCATTTTCTCGGAAACTAGTAGGCCTAGAATTAAGATTTTTGGTTTAAAATGTTCGTAATGAATGCCTCTACAAATCTTGTTATGGTCAAAACGACGCCAGACTTACCGTTTTTGAGAAAAAATATGTGCATCGCACAATAACATACATATTTTTACATATTTTCAGCTAAAAGTATGGCATAATTTGGTTTATTTTCATTTTCTCGGAAACTAGTAGGCCTAGAATTAAGATTTTTGGTTTAAAATGTTCGTAATGAATGCCTCTACAAATCTTGTTATGGTCAAAACCACGCCAGACTTACCGTTTTTGAGAAAAAATATGTGCATCGCACAATAACATACATATTTTCAGCTAAAAGTATGGCATAATTTGGTTTATTTTCATTTTCTCGGAAACTAGTAGGCCTAGAATTAAGATTTTTGGTTTAAAATGTTCGTAATGAATGCCTCTACAAATCTTGTTATGGTCAAAACCACGCCAGACTTACCGTTTTTGAGAAAAAATATGTGCATCGCACAATAACATACATATTTTCAGCTAAAAGTATGGCATAATTTGGTTTATTTTCATTTTCTCGGAAACTAGTAGGCCTAGAATTAAGATTTTTGGTTTAAAATGTTCGTAATGAATGCCTCTACAAATCTTGTTATGGTCAAAACCACGCCAGACTTACCGTTTTTGAGAAAAAATATGTGCATCGCACAATAACATACATATTTTTACATATTTTCAGCTAAAAGTATGGCATAATTTGGTTTATTTTCATTTTCTCGGAAACTAGTAGGCCTAGAATTAAGATTTTTAGTTTAAAATGTTCGTAATGAATGCCTCTACAAATCTTGTTATGGTCAAAACCACGCCAGACTTACCGTTTTTGAGAAAAAATGTGTGCATCGCACAATAACATACATATTTTTACATATTTTCAGCTAAAAGTATGGCATAATTTGGTTTATTTTCATTTTCTCGGAAACTAGTAGGCCTAGAATTAAGATTTTTGGTTTAAAATGTTCGTAATGAATGCCTCTACAAATCTTGTTATGGTCAAAACCACGCCAGACTTACCGTTTTTGAGAAAAAATATGTGCATCGCACAATAACATACATATTTTTACATATTTTCAGCTAAACGTATGGCATAATTTGGTTTATTTTCATTTTCTCGGAAACTAGTAGGCCTAGAATTAAGATTTTTGGTTTAAAATGTTCGTAATGAATGCCTCTACAAATCTTGTTATGGTCAAAACCACGCCAGACTTACCGTTTTTGAGAAAAAATATGTGCATCGCACAATAACATACATATTTTTACATATTTTCAGCTAAAAGTATGGCATAATTTGGTTTATTTTCATTTTCTCGGAAACTAGTAGGCCTAGAATTAAGATTTTTGGTTTAAAATGTTCGTAATGAATGCCTCTACAAATCTTGTTATGGTCAAAACGACGCCAGACTTACCGTTTTTGAGAAAAAATATGTGCATCGCACAATAATTAAAAAATAACTAAAAGTATGGCATAATTTGGTTTATTTTCATTTTCTCGGAAACTAGTAGGCCTAGAATTAAGATTTTTGGTTTAAAATGTTCGTAATGAATGCCTCTACAAATCTTGTTATGGTCAAAACCACGCCAGACTTACCGTTTTTGAGAAAAAATATGTGCATCGCACAATAACATACATATTTTCAGCTAAAAGTATGGCATAATTTGGTTTATTTTCATTTTCTCGGAAACTAGTAGGCCTAGAATTAAGATTTTTGGTTTAAAATGTTCGTAATGAATGCCTCTACAAATCTTGTTATGGTCAAAACCACGCCAGACTTACCGTTTTTGAGAAAAAATATGTGCATCGCACAATAACATACATATTTTCAGCTAAAAGTATGGCATAATTTGGTTTATTTTCATTTTCTCGGAAACTAGTAGGCCTAGAATTAAGATTTTTGGTTTAAAATGTTCGTAATGAATGCCTCTACAAATCTTGTTATGGTCAAAACCACGCCAGACTTACCGTTTTTGAGAAAAAATATGTGCATCGCACAATAACATACATATTTTCAGCTAAAAGTATGGCATAATTTGGTTTATTTTCATTTTCTCGGAAACTAGTAGGCGTAGAATTGAGATTTTTGGTTTAAAATGTTCGTAATGAATGCCTCTACAAATCTTGTTATGGTCAAAACCAGGCCAGACTTACCGTTTTTGAGAAAAAATATGTGCATCGCACAATAACATACATATTTTCAGCTAAAAGTATGGCATAATTTGGTTTATTTTCATTTTCTCGGAAACTAGTAGGCCTAGAATTAAGATTTTTGGTTTAAAATGTTCGTAATGAATGCCTCTACAAATCTTGTTATGGTCAAAACCACGCCAGACTTACCGTTTTTGAGAAAAAATATGTGCATCGCACAATAACATACATATTTTTACATATTTTCAGCTAAAAGTATGGCATAATTTGGTTTATTTTCATTTTCTCGGAAACTAGTAGGCCTAGAATTAAGATTTTTGGTTTAAAATGTTCGTAATGAATGCCTCTACAAATCTTGTTATGGTCAAATCCACGCCAGACTTACCGTTTTTGAGAAAAAATATGTGCATCGCACAATAACATACATATTTTTACATATTTTCAGCTAAAAGTATGGCATAATTTGGTTTATTTTCATTTTCTCGGAAACTAGTAGGCCTAGAATTAAGATTTTTGGTTTAAAATGTTCGTAATGAATGCCTCTACAAATCTTGTTATGGTCAAAACCACGCCAGACTTACCGTTTTTGAGAAAAAATATGTGCATCGCACAATAACATACATATTTTTACATATTTTCAGCTAAAAGTATGGCATAATTTGGTTTATTTTCATTTTCTCGGAAACTAGTAGGCCTAGAATTAAGATTTTTGGTTTAAAATGTTCGTAATGAATGCCTCTACAAATCTTGTTATGGTCAAAACCACGCCAGACTTACCGTTTTTGAGAAAAAATATGTGCATCGCACAATAACATACATATTTTTACATATTTTCAGCTAAAAGTATGGCATAATTTGGTTTATTTTCATTTTCTCGGAAACTAGTAGGCCTAGAATTAAGATTTTTGGTTTAAAATGTTCGTAATGAATGCCTCTACAAATCTTGTTATGGTCAAAACCACGCCAGACTTACCGTTTTTGAGAAAAAATATGTGCATCGCACAATAACATACATATTTTCAGCTAAAAGTATGGCATAATTTGGTTTATTTTCATTTTCTCGGAAACTAGTAGGCCTAGAATTAAGATTTTTGGTTTAAAATGTTCGTAATGAATGCCTCTAAAAATCTTGTTATGGTCAAAACCACGCCAGACTTACCGTTTTTTGAGAAAAAATATGTGCATCGCACAATAACATACATATTTTTACATATTTTCAGCTAAAAGTATGGCATAATTTGGTTTATTTTCATTTTCTCGGAAACTAGTAGGCCTAGAATTAAGATTTTTGGTTTAAAATGTTCGTAATGAATGCCTCTACAAATCTTGTTATGGTCAAAACCACGCCAGACTTACCGTTTTTGAGAAAAAATATGTGCATCGCACAATAACATACATATTTTCAGCTAAAAGTATGGCATAATTTGGTTTATTTTCATTTTCTCGGAAACTAGTAGGCCTAGAATTAAGATTTTTGGTTTAAAATGTTCGTAATGAATGCCTCTACAAATCTTGTTATGGTCAAAACCAGGCCAGACTTACCGTTTTTGAGAAAAAATATGTGCATCGCACAATAACATACATATTTTCAGCTAAAAGTATGGCATAATTTGGTTTATTTTCATTTTCTCGGAAACTAGTAGGCCTAGAATTAAGATTTTTGGTTTAAAATGTTCGTAATGAATGCCTCTACAAATCTTGTTATGGTCAAAACCACGCCAGACTTACCGTTTTTGAGAAAAAATATGTGCATCGCACAATAACATACATATTTTCAGCTAAAAGTATGGCATAATTTGGTTTATTTTCATTTTCTCGGAAACTAGTAGGCCTAGAATTAAGATTTTTGGTTTAAAATGTTCGTAATGAATGCCTCTACAAATCTTGTTATGGTCAAAACCACGCCAGACTTACCGTTTTTGAGAAAAAATATGTGCATCGCACAATAACATACATATTTTCAGCTAAAAGTATGGCATAATTTGGTTTATTTTCATTTTCTCGGAAACTAGTAGGCCTAGAATTAAGATTTTTGGTTTAAAATGTTCGTAATGAATGCCTCTACAAATCTTGTTATGGTCAAAACCAGGCCAGACTTACCGTTTTTGAGAAAAAATATGTGCATCGCACAATAACATACATATTTTCAGCTAAAAGTATGGCATAATTTGGTTTATTTTCATTTTCTCGGAAACTAGTAGGCCTAGAATTAAGATTTTTGGTTTAAAATGTTCGTAATGAATGCCTCTACAAATCTTGTTATGGTCAAAACCACGCCAGACTTACCGTTTTTGAGAAAAAATATGTGCATCGCACAATAACATACATATTTCTACATATTTTCAGCTAAAAGTATGGCATAATTTGGTTTATTTTCATTTTCTCGGAAACTAGTAGGCCTAGAATTAAGATTTTTGGTTTAAAATGTTCGTAATGAATGCCTCTACAAATCTTGTTATGGTCAAAACCACGCCAGACTTACCGTTTTTGAGAAAAAATATGTGCATCGCACAATAACATACATATTTTTACATATTTTCAGCTAAAAGTATGGCATAATTTGGTTTATTTTCATTTTCTCGGAAACTAGTAGGCCTAGAATTAAGATTTTTGGTTTAAAATGTTCGTAATGAATGCCTCTACAAATCTTGTTATGGTCAAAACCACGCCAGACTTACCGTTTTTGAGAAAAAATATGTGCATCGCACAATAACATACATATTTTCAGCTAAAAGTATGGCATAATTTGGTTTATTTTCATTTTCTCGGAAACTAGTAGGCCTAGAATTAAGATTTTTGGTTTAAAATGTTCGTAATGAATGCCTCTACAAATCTTGTTATGGTCAAAACCACGCCAGACTTACCGTTTTTGAGAAAAAATATGTGCATCGCACAATAACATACATATTTTTACATATTTTCAGCTAAAAGTATGGCATAATTTGGTTTATTTTCATTTTCTCGGAAACTAGTAGGCCTAGAATTAAGATTTTTGGTTTAAAATGTTCGTAATGAATGCCTCTACAAATCTTGTTATGGTCAAAACCACGCCAGACTTACCGTTTTTGAGAAAAAATATGTGCATCGCACAATAACATACATATTTTCAGCTAAAAGTATGGCATAATTTGGTTTATTTTCATTTTCTCGGAAACTAGTAGGCCTAGAATTAAGATTTTTGGTTTAAAATGTTCGTAATGAATGCCTCTACAAATCTTGTTATGGTCAAAACCACGCCAGACTTACCGTTTTTGAGAAAAAATATGTGCATCGCACAATAACATACATATTTTCAGCTAAAAGTATGGCATAATTTGGTTTATTTTCATTTTCTCGGAAACTAGTAGGCCTAGAATTAAGATATTTGGTTTAAAATGTTCGTAATGAGTGCCTCTACAAATCTTGTTATGGTCAAAACCACGCCAGACTTACCGTTTTTGAGAAAAAATATGTGCATCGCACAATAACATACATATTTTCAGCTAAAAGTATGGCATAATTTGGTTTATTTTCATTTTCTCGGAAACTAGTAGGCCTAGAATTAAGATTTTTGGTTTAAAATGTTCGTAATGAATGCCTCTACAAATCTTGTTATGGTCAAAACCACGCCAGACTTACCGTTTTTGAGAAAAAATATGTGCATCGCACAATAACATACATATTTTTACATATTTTCAGCTAAAAGTATGGCATAATTTGGTTTATTTTCATTTTCTCGAAAACTAGTAGGCCTAGAATTAAGATTTTTGGTTTAAAATGTTCGTAATGAATGCCTCTACAAATCTTGTTATGGTCAAAACCACGCCAGACTTACCGTTTTTGAGAAAAAATATGTGCATCGCACAATAACATACATATTTTCAGCTAAAAGTATGGCATAATTTGGTTTATTTTCATTTTCTCGGAAACTAGTAGGCCTAGAATTAAGATTTTTGGTTTAAAATGTTCGTAATGAATGCCTCTACAAATCTTGTTATGGTCAAAACCACGCCAGACTTACCGTTTTTGAGAAAAAATATGTGCATCGCACAATAACATACATATTTTCAGCTAAAAGTATGGCATAATTTGGTTTATTTTCATTTTCTCGGAAACTAGTAGGCCTAGAATTAAGATTTTTGGTTTAAAATGTTCGTAATGAATGCCTCTACAAATCTTGTTATGGTCAAAACCACGCCAGACTTACCGTTTTTGAGAAAAAATATGTGCATCGCACAATAACATACATATTTGCAGCTAAAAGTATGGCATAATTTGGTTTATTTTCATTTTCTCGGAAACTAGTAGGCCTAGAATTAAGATTTTTGGCTTAAAATGTTCGTAATGAATGCCTTTACAAATCTTGCTATGGTCAAAACTACGCCAGACTTACCGTTTTTGAGAAAAAATATGTGCATCGCACAATAACATACATATTTTTACATATTTTCAGCTAAAAGTATGGCATAATTTGGTTTATTTTCATTTTCTCGGAAACTAGTGGGCCTAGAATTAAGATTTTTGGTTTAAAATGTTCGTAATGAATGCCTCTAAAAAATCTTGTTATGGTCAAAATCACGCCAGACTTACCGTTTTTGAGAAAAAATATGTGCATCGCACAATAACATACATATTTTCAGCTAAAAGTATGGCATAATTTGGTTTATTTTCATTTTCTCGGAAACTAGTAGGCCTAGAATTAAGATTTTTGGTTTAAAATGTTCGTAATGAATGCCTCTACAAATCTTGTTGTGGTCAAAACCACGCCAGACTTACCGTTTTTGAGAAAAAATATGTGCATCACACAATAACATACATATTTTCAGCTAAAAGTATGTTATAATTTGGTTTATTTTCATTTTCTCGGAAACTAGTAGGCCTAGAATTAAGATTTTTGGTTTAAAATGTTCGAAATGAATGCCTCTACAAATCTTGTTATGGTCAAAACCACGCCAGACTTACCGTTTTTGAGAAAAAATATGTGCATCGCACAATAACATACATATTTTCAGCTAAAAGTATGGCATAATTTGGTTTATTTTCATTTTCTCGGAAACTAGTAGGCCTAGAATTAAGATTTTTGGTTTAAAATGTTCGTAATGAATGCCTCTACAAATCTTGTTATGGTCAAAACCACGCCAGACTTACCGTTTTTGAGAAAAAATATGTGCATCGCACAATAACATACATATTTTTACATATTTTCAGCTAAAAGTATGGCATAATTTGGTTTATTTTCATTTTCTCGGAAACTAGTAGGCCTAGAATTAAGATTTTTGGTTTAAAATGTTCGTAATGAATGCCTCTACAAATCTTGTTATGGTCAAAACCACGCCAGACTTACCGTTTTTGAGAAAAAATATGTGCATCGCACAATAACATACATATTTTCAGCTAAAAGTATGGCATAATTTGGTTTATTTTCATTTTCTCGGAAACTAGTAGGCCTAGAATTAAGATTTTTGGTTTAAAATGTTCGTAATGAATGCCTCTACAAATCTTGTTATGGTCAAAACCACGCCAGACTTACCGTTTTTGAGAAAAAATATGTGCATCGCACAATAACATACATATTTTCAGCTAAAAGTATGGCATAATTTGGTTTATTTTCATTTTCTCGGAAACTAGTAGGCCTAGAATTAAGATTTTTGGTTTAAAATGTTCGTAATGAATGCTTCTACAAATCTTGTTGTGGTCAAAACCACGCCAGACTTACCGTTTTTGAGAAAAAATATGTGCATCGCACAATAACATACATATTTTTACATATTTTCAGCTAAAAGTATGGCATAATTTGGTTTATTTTCATTTTCTCGGAAACTAGTAGGCCTAGAATTAAGATTTTTGGTTTAAAATGTTCGTAATGAATGCCTCTACAAATCTTGTTATGGTCAAAACCACGCCAGACTTACCGTTTTTGAGAAAAAATATGTGCATCGCACAATAACATACATATTTTTACATATTTTCAGCTAAAAGTATGGCATAATTTGGTTTATTTTCATTTTCTCGGAAACTAGTAGGCCTAGAATTAAGATTTTTGGTTTAAAATGTTCGTAATGAATGCCTCTACAAATCTTGTTATGGTCAAAACCACGCCAGACTTACCGTTTTTGTGAAAAAATATGTGCATCGCACAATAACATACATATTTTTACATATTTTCAGCTAAAAGTATGGCATAATTTGGTTTATTTTCATTTTCTCGGAAACTAGTAGGCCTAGAATTAAGATTTTTGGTTTAAAATGTTCGTAATGAATGCCTCTACAAATCTTGTTATGGTCAAAACCACGCCAGACTTACCGTTTTTGAGAAAAAATATGTGCATCGCACAATAACATACATATTTTCAGCTAAAAGTATGGCATAATTTGGTTTATTTTCATTTTCTCGGAAACTAGTAGGCCTAGAATTAAGATTTTTGGTTTAAAATGTTCGTAATGAATGCCTCTACAAATCTTGTTATGGTCAAAACCACGACAGACTTACCGTTTTTGAGAAAAAATATGTGCATCGCACAATAACATACATATTTTCAGCTAAAAGTATGGCATAATTTGGTTTATTTTCATTTTCTCGGAAACTAGTAGGCCTAGAATTAAGATTTTTGGTTTAAAATGTTCGTAATGAATGCCTCTACAAATCTTGTTATGGTCAAAACCACGCCAGATTTACCGTTTTTGAGAAAAAATATGTGCATCGCACAATAACATACATATTTTCAGCTAAAAGTATGGCATAATTTGGTTTATTTTCATTTTCTCGGAAACTAGTAGGCCTAGAATTAAGATTTTTGGTTTAAAATGTTCGTAATGAATGCCTCTACAAATCTTGTTATGGTCAAAACCACGCCAGACTTACCGTTTTTGAGAAAAAATATGTGCATCGCACAATAACATACATATTTTCAGCTAAAAGTATGGCATAATTTGGTTTATTTTCATTTTCTCGGAAACTAGTAGGCCTAGAATTAAGATTTTTGGTTTAAAATGTTCGTAATGAATGCCTCTACAAATCTTGTTATGGTCAAAACCACGCCAGACTTACCGTTTTTGAGAAAAAATATGTGCATCGCACAATAACATACATATTTTCAGCTAAAAGTATGGCATAATTTGGTTTATTTTCATTTTCTCGGAAACTAGTAGGCCTAGAATTAAGATTTTTGGTTTAAAATGTTCGTAATGAATGCCTCTACAAATCTTGTTATGGTCAAAACCACGCCAGACTTACCGTTTTTGAGAAAAAATATGTGCATCGCACAATAACATACATATTTTCAGCTAAAAGTATGGCATAATTTGGTTTATTTTCATTTTCTCGGAAACTAGTAGGCCTAGAATTAAGATTTTTGGTTTAAAATGTTCGTAATGAATGCCTCTACAAATCTTGTTATGGTCAAAACCACGCCAGACTTACCGTTTTTGAGAAAAAATATGTGCATCGCACAATAACATACATATTTTTACATATTTTCAGCTAAAAGTATGGCATAATTTGGTTTATTTTCATTTTCTCGGAAACTAGTAGGCCTAGAATTAAGATTTTTGGTTTAAAATGTTCGTAATGAATGCCTCTACAAATCTTGTTATGGTCAAAACCACGCCAGACTTACCGTTTTTGAGAAAAAATATGTGCATCGCACAATAACATACATATTTTCAGCTAAAAGTATGGCATAATTTGGTTTATTTCATTTTCTCGGAAACTAGTAGGCCTAGAATTAAGATTTTTGGTTTAAAATGTTCGTAATGAATGCCTCTACAAATCTTGTTATGGTCAAAACCACGCCAGACTTACCGTTTTTGAGAAAAAATATGTGCATCGCACAATAACATACATATTTTTACATATTTTCAGCTAAAAGTATGGCATGATTTGGTTTATTTTCATTTTCTCGGAAACTAGTAGGCCTAGAATTAAGATTTTTGGTTTAAAATGTTCGTAATGAATGCCTCTACAAATCTTGTTATGGTCAAAACCACGCCAGACTTACCGTTTTTGAGAAAAAATATGTGCATCGCACAATAACATACATATTTTTACATATTTTCAGCTAAAAGTATGGCATAATTTGGTTTATTTTCATTTTCTCGGAAACTAGTAGGCCTAGAATTAAGATTTTTGGTTTAAAATGTTCGTAATGAATGCCTCTACAAATCTTGTTATGGTCAAAACCACGCCAGACTTACCGTTTTTGAGAAAAAATATGTGCATCGCACAATAACATACATATTTTTACATATTTTCAGCTAAAAGTATGGCATAATTTGGTTTATTTTCATTTTCTCGGAAACTAGTAGGCCTAGAATTAAGATTTTTGGTTTAAAATGTTCGTAATGAATGCCTCTACAAATCTTGTTATGGTCAAAACCACGCCAGACTTACCGTTTTTGAGAAAAAATATGTGCATCGCACAATAACATACATATTTTCAGCTAAAAGTATGGCATAATTTGGTTTATTTTCATTTTCTCGGAAACTAGTAGGCCTAGAATTAAGATTTTTGGTTTAAAATGTTCGTAATGAATGCCTCTACAAATCTTGTTATGGTCAAAACCACGCCAGACTTACCGTTTTTGAGAAAAAATATGTGCATCGCACAATAACATACATATTTTTACATATTTTCAGCTAAAAGTATGGCATGATTTGGTTTATTTTCATTTTCTCGGAAACTAGTAGGCCTAGAATTAAGATTTTTGGTTTAAAATGTTCGTAATGAATGCCTCTACAAATCTTGTTATGGTAAAACCACGCCAGACTTACCGTTTTTGAGAAAAAATATGTGCATCGCACAATAACATACATATTTTTACATATTTTCAGCTAAAAGTATGGCATAATTTGGTTTATTTTCATTTTCTCGGAAACTAGTAGGCCTAGAATTAAGATTTTTGGTTTAAAATGTTCGTAATGAATGCCTCTACAAATCTTGTTATGGTCAAAACCACGCCAGACTTACCGTTTTTGAGAAAAAATATGTGCATCGCACAATAACATACATATTTCTACATATTTTCAGCTGAAAGTATGGCATAATTTGGTTTATTTTCATTTTCTCGGAAACTAGTAGGCCTAGAATTAAGATTTTTGGTTTAAAATGTTCGTAATGAATGCCTCTACAAATCTTGTTATGGTCAAAACCACGCCAGACTTACCGTTTTTGAGAAAAAATATGTGCATCGCACAATAACATACATATTTTTACATATTTTCAGCTAAAAGTATGGCATAATTTGGTTTATTTTCATTTTCTCGGAAACTAGTAGGCCTAGAATTAAGATTTTTGGTTTAAAATGTTCGTAATGAATGCCTCTACAAATCTTGTTATGGTCAAAACCACGCCAGACTTACCGTTTTTGAGAAAAAATATGTGCATCGCACAATAACATACATATTTTTACATATTTTCAGCTAAAAGTATGGCATAATTTGGTTTATTTTCATTTTCTCGGAAACTAGTAGGCCTAGAATTAAGATTTTTGGTTTAAAATGTTCGTAATGAATGCCTCTACAAATCTTGTTATGGTCAAAACCACGCCAGACTTACCGTTTTTGAGAAAAAATATGTGCATCGCACAATAACATACATATTTTCAGCTAAAAGTATGGCATAATTTGGTTTATTTTCATTTTCTCGGAATCTAGTAGGCCTAGAATTAAGATTTTTGGTTTAAAATGTTCGTAATGAATGCCTCTACAAATCTTGTTATGGTCAAAACCACGCCAGACTTACCGTTTTTGAGAAAAAATATGTGCATCGCACAATAACATACATATTTTTACATATTTTCAGCTAAAAGTATGGCATAATTTGGTTTATTTTCATTTTCTCGGAAACTAGTAGGCCTAGAATTAAGATTTTTGGTTTAAAATGTTCGTAATGAATGCCTCTACAAATCTTGTTATGGTCAAAACCACGCCAGACTTACCGTTTTTGAGAAAAAATATGTGCATCGCACAATAACATACATATTTTTACATATTTTCAGCTAAAAGTATGGCATAATTTGGTTTATTTTCATTTTCTCGGAAACTAGTAGGCCTAGAATTAAGATTTTTGGTTTAAAATGTTCGTAATGAATGCCTCTACAAATCTTGTTATGGTCAAAACCACGCCAGACTTACCGTTTTTGAGAAAAAATATGTGCATCGCACAATAACATACATATTTTCAGCTAAAAGTATGGCATAATTTGGTTTATTTTCATTTTCTCGGAAACTAGTAGGCCTAGAATTAAGATTTTTGGTTTAAAATGTTCGTAATGAATGCCTCTACAAATCTTGTTATGGTCAAAACCACGCCAGACTTACCGTTTTTGAGAAAAAATATGTGCATCGCACAATAACATACATATTTTTACATATTTTCAGCTAAAAGTATGGCATAATTTGGTTTATTTTCATTTTCTCGGAAACTAGTAGGCCTAGAATTAAGATTTTCGGTTTAAAATGTTCGTAATGAATGCCTCTACAAATCTTGTTATGGTCAAAACCACGCCAGACTTACCGTTTTTGAGAAAAAATATGTGCATCGCACAATAACATACATATTTTCAGCTAAAAGTATGGCATAATTTGGTTTATTTTCATTTTCTCGGAAACTAGTAGGCCTAGAATTAAGATTTTTGGTTTAAAATGTTTGTAATGAATGCCTCTACAAATCTTGTTATGGTCAAAACCACGCCAGACTTACCGTTTTTGAGAAAAAATATGTGCATCGCACAATAACATACATATTTTTACATATTTTCAGCTAAAAGTATGGCATAATTTGGTTTATTTTCATTTTCTCGGAAACTAGTAGGCCTAGAATTAAGATTTTTGGTTTAAAATGTTCGTAATGAATGCCTCTACAAATCTTGTTATGGTCAAAACCACGCCAGACTTACCGTTTTTGAGAAAAAATATGTGCATCGCACAATAACATACATATTTTCAGCTAAAAGTATGGCATAATTTGGTTTATTTTCATTTTCTCGGAAACTAGTAGGCCTAGAATTAAGATTTTTGGTTTAAAATGTTCGTAATGAATGCCTCTACAAATCTTGTTATGGTCAAAACCACGCCAGACTTACCGTTTTTGAGAAAAAATATGTGCATCGCACAATAACATACATATTTTCAGCTAAAAGTATGGCATAATTTGGTTTATTTTCATTTTCTCGGAAACTAGTAGGCCTAGAATTAAGATTTTTGGTTTAAAATGTTCGTAATGAATGCCTCTACAAATCTTGTTATGGTCAAAACCACGCCAGACTTACCGTTTTTGAGAAAAAATATGTGCATCGCACAATAACATACATATTTTCAGCTAAAAGTATGGCATAATTTGGTTTATTTTCATTTTCTCGGAAACTAGTAGGCCTAGAATTAAGATTTTTGGTTTAAAATGTTCGTAATGAATGCCTCTACAAATCTTGTTATGGTCAAAACCACGCCAGACTTACCGTTTTTGAGAAAAAATATGTGCATCGCACAATAACATACATATTTTTACATATTTTCAGCTAAAAGTATGGCATAATTTGGTTTATTTTCATTTTCTCGGAAACTAGTAGGCCTAGAATTAAGATTTTTGGTTTAAAATGTTCGTAATGAATGCCTCTACAAATCTTGTTATGGTCAAAACCACGCCAGACTTACCGTTTTTGAGAAAAAATATGTGCATCGCACAATAACATACATATTTTCAGCTAAAAGTATGGCATAATTTGGTTTATTTTCATTTTCTCGGAAACTAGTAGGCCTAGAATTAAGATTTTTGGTTTAAAATGTTTGTAATGAATGCCTCTACAAATCTTGTTATGGTCAAAACCACGCCAGACTTACCGTTTTTGAGAAAAAATATGTGCATCGCACAATAACATACATATTTTTACATATTTTCAGCTAAAAGTATGGCATAATTTGGTTTATTTTCATTTTCTCGGAAACTAGTAGGCCTAGAATTAAGATTTTTGGTTTAAAATGTTCGTAATGAATGCCTCTACAAATCTTGTTATGGTCAAAACCACGCCAGACTTACCGTTTTTGAGAAAAAATATGTGCATCGCACAATAACATACATATTTTCAGCTAAAAGTATGGCATAATTTGGTTTATTTTCATTTTCTCGGAAACTAGTAGGCCTAGAATTAAGATTTTTGGTTTAAAATGTTCGTAATGAATGCCTCTACAAATCTTGTTATGGTCAAAACCACGCCAGACTTACCGTTTTTGAGAAAAAATATGTGCACAATAACATACATATTTTCAGCTAAAAGTATGGCATAATTTGGTTTATTTTCATTTTCTCGGAAACTAGTAGGCCTAGAATTAAGATTTTTGGTTTAAAATGTTCGTAATGAATGCCTCTACAAATCTTGTTATGGTCAAAACCACGCCAGACTTACCGTTTTTGAGAAAAAATATGTGCATCGCACAATAACATACATATTTTCAGCTAAAAGTATGGCATAATTTGGTTTATTTTCATTTTCTCGGAAACTAGTAGGCCTAGAATTAAGATTTTTGGTTTAAAATGTTCGTAATGAATGCCTCTACAAATCTTGTTATGGTCAAAACCACGCCAGACTTACCGTTTTTGAGAAAAAATATGTGCATCGCACAATAACATACATATTTTCAGCTAAAAGTATGGCATAATTTGGTTTATTTTCATTTTCTCGGAAACTAGTAGGCCTAGAATTAAGATTTTTGGTTTAAAATGTTCGTAATGAACGCCTCTACAAATCTTGTTATGGTCAAAACCACGCCAGACTTACCGTTTTTGAGAAAAAATATGTGCATCGCACAATAACATACATATTTTTACATATTTTCAGCTAAAAGTATGGCATAATTTGGTTTATTTTCATTTTCTCGGAAACTAGTAGGCCTAGAATTAAGATTTTTGGTTTAAAATGTTCGTAATGAATGCCTCTACAAATCTTGTTATGGACAAAACCACGCCAGACTTACCGTTTTTGAGAAAAAATATGTGCATCGCACAATAACATACATATTTTTACATATTTTCAGCTAAAAGTATGGCATAATTTGGTTTATTTTCATTTTCTCGGAAACTAGTAGGCCTAGAATTAAGATTTTTGGTTTAAAATGTTCGTAATGAATGCCTCTACAAATCTTGTTATGGTCAAAACCACGCCAGACTTACCGTTTTTGAGAAAAAATATGTGCATCGCACAATAACATACATATTTTCAGCTAAAAGTATGGCATAATTTGGTTTATTTTCATTTTCTCGGAAACTAGTAGGCCTAGAATTAAGATTTTTGGTTTAAAATGTTCGTAATGAATGCCTCTACAAATCTTGTTATGGTCAAAACCACGCCAGACTTACCGTTTTTGAGAAAAAATATGTGCATCGCACAATAACATACATATTTTCAGCTAAAAGTATGGCATAATTTGGTTTATTTTCATTTTCTCGGAAACTAGTAGGCCTAGAATTAAGATTTTTGGTTTAAAATGTTCGTAATGAATGCCTCTACAAATCTTGTTATGGTCAAAACCACGCCAGACTTACCGTTTTTGAGAAAAAATATGTGCATCGCACAATAACATACATATTTCCAGCTAAAAGTATGGCATAATTTGGTTTATTTTCATTTTCTCGGAAACTAGTAGGCCTAGAATTAAGATTTTTGGTTTAAAATGTTCGTAATGAATGCCTCTACAAATCTTGTTATGGTCAAAACCACGCCAGACTTGCCGTTTTTGAGAAAAAATATGTGCATCGCACAATAACATACATATTTTCAGCTAAAAGTATGGCATAATTTGGTTTATTTTCATTTTCTCGGAAACTAGTAGGCCTAGAATTAAGATTTTTGGTTTAAAATGTTCGTTATGAATGCCTGTACAAATCTTGTTATGGTCAGAACCACGCCAGACTTACCGTTTTTGAGAAAAAATATGTGCATCGCACAATAACATACATATTTTCAGCTAAAAGTATGGCATAATTTGGTTTATTTTCATTTTCTCGGAAACTAGTAGGCCTAGAATTAAGATTTTTGGTTTAAAATGTTCGTAATGAATGCCTCTACAAATCTTGTTATGGTCAAAACCAAGCCAGACTTACCGTTTTTGAGAAAAATTATGTGCATCGCACAATAACATACATATTTTCAGCTAAAAGTATGGCATAATTTGGTTTATTTTCATTTTCTCGGAAACTAGTAGGCCTAGAATTAAGATTTTTGGTTTAAAATGTTCGTAATGAATGCCTCTACAAATCTTGTTATGGTCAAAACCACGCCAGACTTACCGTTTTTGAGAAAAAATATGTGCATCGCACAATAACATACATATTTTCAGCTAAAAGTATGGCATAATTTGGTTTATTTTCATTTTCTCGGAAACTAGTAGGCCTAGAATTAAGATTTTTGGTTTAAAATGTTCGTAATGAATGCCTCTACAAATCTTGTTATGGTCAAAACCACGCCGGACTTACCGTTTTTGAGAAAAAATATGTGCATCGCACAATAACATACATATTTTCAGCTAAAAGTATGGCATAATTTGGTTTATTTTCATTTTCTCGGAAACTAGTAGGCCTAGAATTAAGATTTTTGGTTTAAAATGTTCGTAATGAATGCCTCTACAAATCTTTTTATGGTCAAAACCACGCCAACCTTCCCGTTTTTGAGAAAAAATATGTGCATCGCACAATAACATACATATTTTTACATATTTTCAGCTAAAAGTATGGCTTAATTTGGTTTATTTTCATTTTCTCGGAAACTAGTAGGCCTAGAATTAAGATTTTTGGTTTAAAATGTTCGTAATGAATGCCTCTACAAATCTTGTTATGGTCAAAACCACGCCAGACTTACCGTTTTTGAGAAAAAATATGTGCATCGCACAATAACATACATATTTTCAGCTAAAAGTATGGCATAATTTGGTTTATTTTCATTTTCTCGGAAACTAGTAGGCCTAGAATTAAGATTTTTGGTTTAAAATGTTCGTAATGAATGCCTCTACAAATCTTGTTATGGTCAAAACCACGCCAGACTTACAGTTATTGAGAAAAAATATGTGCATCGCACAATAACATACATATTTTCAGCTAAAAGTATGGCATAATTTGGTTTATTTTCATTTTCTCGGAAACTAGTAGGCCTAGAATTAAGATTTTTGGTTTAAAATGTTCGTAATGAATGCCTCTACAAATCTTGTTATGGTCAAAACCACGCCAGACTTACCGTTTTTGAGAAAAAATATGTGCATCGCACAATAACATACATATTTTTACATATTTTCAGCTAAAAGTATGGCATAATTTGGTTTATTTTCATTTTCTCGGAAACTAGTAGGCCTAGAATTAAGATTTTTGGTTTAAAATGTTCGTAATGAATGCCTCTACAAATCTTGTTATGGTCAAAAGCACGCCAGACTTACCGTTTTTGAGAAAAAATATGTGCATCGCACAATAACATACATATTTTCAGCTAAAAGTATGGCATAATTTGGTTTATTTTCATTTTCTCGGAAACTAGTAGGCCTAGAATTAAGATTTTTGGTTTAAAATGTTCGTGATGAATGCCTCTACAAATCTTGTTATGGTCAAAACCACGCCAGACTTACCGTTTTTGAGAAAAAACATGTGCATCGCACAATAACATACATATTTTCAGCTAAAAGTATGGCATAATTTGGTTTATTTTAATTTTCTCGGAAACTAGTAGGCCTAGAATTAAGATTTTTGGTTTAAAATGTTCGTAATGAATGCCTCTACAAATCTTGTTATGGTCAAAACCACGCCAGACTTACCGTTTTTGAGAAAAAATATGTGCATCGCACAATAACATACATATTTTTACATATTTTCAGCTAAAAGTATGGCATAATTTGGTTTATTTTCATTTTCTCGGAAACTAGTAGGCCTAGAATTAAGATTTTTGGTTTAAAATGTTCGTAATGAATGCCTCTACAAATCTTGTTATGGTCAAAACCACGCCAGACTTACCGATTTTGAGAAAAAATATGTGCATCGCACAATAACATACATATTTTTACATATTTTCAGCTAAAAGTATGGCATAATTTGGTTTATTTTCATTTTCTCGGAAACTAGTAGGCCTAGAATTAAGATTTTTGGTTTAAAATGTACAAATCTTGTTATGGTCAAAACCACGCCAGACTTACCGTTTTTGAGAAAAAATATGTGCATCGCACAATAACATACATATTTTTACATATTTTCAGCTAAAAGTATGGCATAATTTGGTTTATTTTCATTTTCTCGGAAACTAGTAGGCCTAGAATTAAGATTTTTGGTTTAAAATGTTCGTAATGAATGCCTCTACAAATCTTGTTATGGTCAAAACCACGCCAGACTTACCGTTTTTGAGAAAAAATATGTGCATCGCACAATAACATACATATTTTTACATATTTTCAGCTAAAAGTATGGCATAATTTGGTTTATTTTCATTTTCTCGGAAACTAGTAGGCCTAGAATTAAGATTTTTGGTTTAAAATGTTCGTAATGAATGCCTCTACAAATCTTGTAATGGTCAAAACCACGCCAGACTTACCGTTTTTGAGAAAAAATATGTGCATCGCACAATAACATACATATTTTTACATATTTTCAGCTAAAAGTATGGCATAATTTGGTTTATTTTCATTTTCTCGGAAACTAGTAGGCCTAGAATTAAGATTTTTGGTTTAAAATGTTCGTAATGAATGCCTCTACAAATCTTGTTATGGTCAAAACCACGCCAGACTTACCGTTTTTGAGAAAAAATATGTGCATCGCACAATAACATACATATTTTTACATATTTTCAGCTAAAAGTATGGCATAATTTGGTTTATTTTCATTTTCTCGGAAACTAGTAGGCCTAGAATTAAGATTTTTGGTTTAAAATGTTCATAATGAATGCCTCTACAAATCTTGTTATGGTCAAAACCACGCCAGACTTACCGTTTTTGAGAAAAAATATGTGCATCGCACAATAACATACATATTTTCAGCTAAAAGTATGGCATAATTTGGTTTATTTTCATTTTCTCGGAAACTAGTAGGCCTAGAATTAAGATTTTTGGTTTAAAATGTTCGTAATGAATGCCTCTACAAATCTTGTTATGGTCAAAACCACGCCAGACTTACCGTTTTTGAGAAAAAATATGTGCATCGCACAATAACATACATATTTTTACATATTTTCAGCTAAAAGTATGGCATAATTTGGTTTATTTTCATTTTCTCGGAAACTAGTAGGCCTAGAATTAAGATTTTTGGTTTAAAATGTTCGTAATGAATGCCTCTACAAATCTTGTTATGGTCAAAACCACGCCAGACTTACCGTTTTTGAGAAAAAATATGTGCATCGCACAATAACATACATATTTTTACATATTTTCAGCTAAAAGTATGGCATAATTTGGTTTATTTTCATTTTCTCGGAAACTAGTAGGCCTAGAATTAAGATTTTTGGTTTAAAATGTTCGTAATGAATGCCTCTACAAATCTTGTAATGGTCAAAACCACGCCAGACTTACCGTTTTTGAGAAAAAATATGTGCATCGCACAATAACATACATATTTTTACATATTTTCAGCTAAAAGTATGGCATAATTTGGTTTATTTTCATTTTCTCGGAAACTAGTAGGCCTAGAATTAAGATTTTTGGTTTAAAATGTTCGTAATGAATGCCTCTACAAATCTTGTTATGGTCAAAACCACGCCAGACTTACCGTTTTTGAGAAAAAATATGTGCATCGCACAATAACATACATATTTTTACATATTTTCAGCTAAAAGTATGGCATAATTTGGTTTATTTTCATTTTCTCAGAAACTAGTAGGCCTAGAATTAAGATTTTTGGTTTAAAATGTTCGTAATGAATGCCTCTACAAATCTTGTTATGGTCAAAACCACGCCAGACTTACCGTTCTTGAGAAAAAATATGTGCATCGCACAATAACATACATATTTTCAGCTAAAAGTATGGCATAATTTGGTTTATTTTCATTTTCTCGGAAACTAGTAGGCCTAGAATTAAGATTTTTGGTTTAAAATGTTCGTAATGAATGCCTCTACAAATCTTGTTATGGTCAAAACCACGCCAGACTTACCGTTTTTGAGAAAAAATATGTGCATCGCACAATAACATACATATTTTTACATATTTTCAGCTAAAAGTATGGCATAATTTGGTTTATTTTCATTTTCTCGGAAACTAGTAGGCCTAGAATTAAGATTTTTGGTTTAAAATGTTCGTAATGAATGCCTCTACAAATCTTGTAATGGTCAAAACCACGCCAGACTTACCGTTTTTGAGAAAAAATATGTGCATCGCACAATAACATACATATTTTTACATATTTTCAGCTAAAAGTATGGCATAATTTGGTTTATTTTCATTTTCTCGGAAACTAGTAGGCCTAGAATTAAGATTTTTGGTTTAAAATGTTCGTAATGAATGCCTCTACAAATCTTGTTATGGTCAAAACCACGCCAGACTTACCGTTTTTGAGAAAAAATATGTGCATCGCACAATAACATACATATTTTTACATATTTTCAGCTAAAAGTATGGCATAATTTGGTTTATTTTCATTTTCTCGGAAACTAGTAGGCCTAGAATTAAGATTTTTGGTTTAAAATGTTCGTAATGAATGCCTCTACAAATCTTGTTATGGTCAAAACCACGCCAGACTTACCGTTTTTGAGAAGAAATATGTGCATCGCACAATAACATACATATTTTCAGCTAAAAGTATGGCATAATTTGGTTTATTTTCATTTTCTCGGAAACTAGTAGGCCTAGAATTAAGATTTTTGGTTTAAAATGTTCGTGATGAATGCCTCTACAAATCTTGTTATGGTCAAAACCACGCCAGACTTACCGTTTTTGAGAAAAAATATGTGCATCGCACAATAACATACATATTTTTACATATTTTCAGCTAAAAGTATGGCATAATTTGGTTTATTTTCATTTTCTCGGAAACTAGTAGGCCTAGAATTAAGATTTTTGGTTTAAAATGTTCGTAATGAATGCCTCTACAAATCTTGTTATGGTCAAAACCACGCCAGACTTACCGTTTTTGAGAAAAAATATGTGCATCGCACAATAACATACATATTTTCAGCTAAAAGTATGGCATAATTTGGTTTATTTTCATTTTCTCGGAAACTAGTAGGCCTAGAATTAAGATTTTCGGTTTAAAATGTTCGTAATGAATGCCTCTACAAATCTTCTTATGGTCAAAACCACGCCAGACTTACCGTTTTTGAGAAAAAATATGTGCATCGCACAATAACATACATATTTTTACATATTTTCAGCTAAAAGTATGGCATAATTTGGTTTATTTTCATTTTCTCGGAAACTAGTAGGCCTAGAATTAAGATTTTTGGTTTAAAATGTTCGTAATGAATGCCTCTACAAATCTTGTTGTGGTCAAAACCACGCCAGACTTACCGTTTTTGAGAAAAAATATGTGCATCGCACAATAACATACATATTTTCAGCTAAAAGTATGGCATAATTTGGTTTATTTTCATTTTCTCGGAAACTAGTAGGCCTAGAATTAAGATTTTTGGTTTAAAATGTTCGTAATGAATGCCTCTACAAATCTTGTTATGGTCAAAACCACGCCAGACTTACCGTTTTTGAGAAAAAATATGTGCATCGCACAATAATATACATATTTTTACATATTTTCAGCTAAAAGTATGGCATAATTTGGTTTATTTTCATTTTCTCGGAAACTAGTAGGCCTAGAATTAAGATTTTTGGTTTAAAATGTTCGTAATGAATGCCTCTACAAATCTTGTTATGGTCAAAACCACGCCAGACTTACCGTTTTTGAGAAAAAATATGTGCATCGCACAATAACATACATATTTTTACATATTTTCAGCTAAAAGTATGGCATAATTTGGTTCATTTTCATTTTCTCGGAAACTAGTAGGCCTAGAATTAAGATTTTTGGTTTAAAATGTTCGTAATGAATGCCTCTACAAATCTTGTTATGGTCAAAACCACGCCAGACTTACCGTTTTTGAGAAAAAATATGTGCATCGCACAATAACATACATATTTTCAGCTAAAAGTATGGCATAATTTGGTTTATTTTCATTTTCTCGGAAACCAGTAGGCCTAGAATTAAGATTTTTGGTTTAAAATGTTCGTGATGAATGCCTCTACAAATCTTGTTATGGTCAAAACCACGCCAGACTTACCGTTTTTGAGAAAAAATATGTGCATCGCACAATAACATACATATTTTTACATATTTTCAGCTAAAAGTATGGCATAATTTGGTTTATTTTCATTTTCTCGGAAACTAGTAGGCCTAGAATTAAGATTTTTGGTTTAAAATGTACAAATCTTGTTATGGTCAAAACCACGCCAGACTTACCGTTTTTGAGAAAAAATATGTGCATCGCACAATAACATACATATTTTTACATATTTTCAGCTAAAAGTATGGCATAATTTGGTTTATTTTCATTTTCTCGGAAACTAGTAGGCCTAGAATTAAGATTTTTGGTTTAAAATGTTCGTAATGAATGCCTCTACAAATCTTGTTATGGTCAAAACCACGCCAGACTTACCGTTTTTGAGAAAAAATATGTGCATCGCACAATAACATACATATTTTTACATATTTTCAGCTAAAAGTATGGCATAATTTGGTTTATTTTCATTTTCTCGGAAACTAGTAGGCCTAGAATTAAGATTTTTGGTTTAAAATGTTCGTAATGAATGCCTCTACAAATCTTGTTATGGTCAAAACCACGCCAGACTTACCGTTTTTGAGAAAAAATATGTGCATCGCACAATAACATACATATTTTCAGCTAAAAGTATGACATAATTTGGTTTATTTTCATTTTCTCGGAAACTAGTAGGCCTAGAATTAAGATTTTTGGTTTAAAATGTTCGTAATGAATGCCTCTACAAATCTTGTTATGGTCAAAACCACGCCAGACTTACCGTTTTTGAGAAAAAATATGTGCATCGCACAATAACATACATATTTTTACATATTTTCAGCTAAAAGTATGGCATAATTTGGTTTATTTTCATTTTCTCGGAAACTAGTAGGCCTAGAATTAAGATTTTTGGTTTAAAATGTTCGTAATGAATGCCTCTACAAATCTTGTTATGGTCAAAACCACGCCAGACTTACCGTTTTTGAGAAAAAATATGTGCATCGCACAATAACATACATATTTTTACATATTTTCAGCTAAAAGTATGGCATAATTTGGTTCATTTTCATTTTCTCGGAAACTAGTAGGCCTAGAATTAAGATTTTTGGTTTAAAATGTTCGTAATGAATGCCTCTACAAATCTTGTTATGGTCAAAACCACGCCAGACTTACCGTTTTTGAGAAAAAATATGTGCATCGCACAATAACATACATATTTTCAGCTAAAAGTATGGCATAATTTGGTTTATTTTCATTTTCTCGGAAACTAGTAGGCCTAGAATTAAGATTTTTGGTTTAAAATGTTCGTAATGAATGCTTCTACAAATCTTGTTATGGTCAAAACCACGCCAGACTTACCGTTTTTGAGAAAAAATATGTGCATCGCACAATAACATACATATTTTCAGCTAAAAGTATGGCATAATTTGGTTTATTTTCATTTTCTCGGAAACTAGTAGGCCTAGAATTAAGATTTTTGGTTTAAAATGTTCGTAATGAATGCCTCTACAAATCTTGTTATGGTCAAAACCACGCCAGACTTACCGTTTTTGAGAAAAAATATGTGCATCGCACAATAATATACATATTTTTACATATTTTCAGCTAAAAGTATGGCATAATTTGGTTTATTTTCATTTTCTCGGAAACTAGTAGGCCTAGAATTAAGATTTTTGGTTTAAAATGTTCGTAATGAATGCCTCTACAAATCTTGTTATGGTCAAAACCACGCCAGACTTACCGTTTTTGAGAAAAAATATGTGCATCGCACAATAACATACATATTTTTACATATTTTCAGCTAAAAGTATGGCATAATTTGGTTCATTTTCATTTTCTCGGAAACTAGTAGGCCTAGAATTAAGATTTTTGGTTTAAAATGTTCGTAATGAATGCCTCTACAAATCTTGTTATGGTCAAAACCACGCCAGACTTACCGTTTTTGAGAAAAAATATGTGCATCGCACAATAACATACATATTTTCAGCTAAAAGTATGGCATAATTTGGTTTATTTTCATTTTCTCGGAAACTAGTAGGCCTAGAATTAAGATTTTTGGTTTAAAATGTTCGTGATGAATGCCTCTACAAATCTTGTTATGGTCAAAACCACGCCAGACTTACCGTTTTTGAGAAAAAATATGTGCATCGCACAATAACATACATATTTTTACATATTTTCAGCTAAAAGTATGGCATAATTTGGTTTATTTTCATTTTCTCGGAAACTAGTAGGCCTAGAATTAAGATTTTTGGTTTAAAATGTACAAATCTTGTTATGGTCAAAACCACGCCAGACTTACCGTTTTTGAGAAAAAATATGTGCATCGCACAATAACATACATATTTTTACATATTTTCAGCTAAAAGTATGGCATAATTTGGTTTATTTTCATTTTCTCGGAAACTAGTAGGCCTAGAATTAAGATTTTTGGTTTAAAATGTTCGTAATGAATGCCTCTACAAATCTTGTTATGGTCAAAACCACGCCAGACTTACCGTTTTTGAGAAAAAATATGTGCATCGCACAATAACATACATATTTTTACATATTTTCAGCTAAAAGTATGGCATAATTTGGTTTATTTTCATTTTCTCGGAAACTAGTAGGCCTAGAATTAAGATTTTTGGTTTAAAATGTTCGTAATGAATGCCTCTACAAATCTTGTTATGGTCAAAACCACGCCAGACTTACCGTTTTTGAGAAAAAATATGTGCATCGCACAATAACATACATATTTTCAGCTAAAAGTATGACATAATTTGGTTTATTTTCATTTTCTCGGAAACTAGTAGGCCTAGAATTAAGATTTTTGGTTTAAAATGTTCGTAATGAATGCCTCTACAAATCTTGTTATGGTCAAAACCACGCCAGACTTACCGTTTTTGAGAAAAAATATGTGCATCGCACAATAACATACATATTTTTACATATTTTCAGCTAAAAGTATGGCATAATTTGGTTTATTTTCATTTTCTCGGAAACTAGTAGGCCTAGAATTAAGATTTTTGGTTTAAAATGTTCGTAATGAATGCCTCTACAAATCTTGTTATGGTCAAAACCACGCCAGACTTACCGTTTTTGAGAAAAAATATGTGCATCGCACAATAACATACATATTTTTACATATTTTCAGCTAAAAGTATGGCATAATTTGGTTTATTTTCATTTTCTCGGAAACTAGTAGGCCTAGAATTAAGATTTTTGGTTTAAAATGTACAAATCTTGTTATGGTCAAAACCACGCCAGACTTACCGTTTTTGAGAAAAAATATGTGCATCGCACAATAACATACATATTTTTACATATTTTCAGCTAAAAGTATGGCATAATTTGGTTTATTTTCATTTTCTCGGAAACTAGTAGGCCTAGAATTAAGATTTTCGGTTTAAAATGTTCGTAATGAATGCCTCTACAAATCTTGTTATGGTCAAAACCACGCCAGACTTACCGTTTTTGAGAAAAAATATGTGCATCGCACAATAACATACATATTTTTACATATTTTCAGCTAAAAGTATGGCATAATTTGGTTTATTTTCATTTTCTCGGAAACTAGTAGGCCTAGAATTAAGATTTTTGGTTTAAAATGTTCGTAATGAATGCCTCTACAAATCTTGTTATGGTCAAAACCACGCCAGACTTACCGTTTTTGAGAAAAAATATGTGCATCGCACAATAACATACATATTTTCAGCTAAAAGTATGGCATAATTTGGTTTATTTTCATTTTCTCGGAAACTAGTAGGCCTAGAATTAAGATTTTTGGTTTAAAATGTTCGTAATGAATGCCTCTACAAATCTTGTTATGGTCAAAACCACGCCAGACTTACCGTTTTGAGAAAGAATATGTGCATCGCACAATAACATACATATTTTCAGCTAAAAGTATGGCATAATTTGGTTTATTTTCATTTTCTCGGAAACTAGTAGGCCTAGAATTAAGATTTTTGGTTTAAAATGTTCGTAATGAATGCCTCTACAAATCTTGTTATGGTCAAAACCACGCCAGACTTACCGTTTTTGAGAAAAAATATGTGCATCGCACAATAACATACATATTTTTACATATTTTCAGCTAAAAGTATGGCATAATTTGGTTTATTTTCATTTTCTCGGAAACTAGTAGGCCTAGAATTAAGATTTTTGGTTTAAAATGTTCGTAATGAATGCCTCTACAAATCTTGTTATGGTCAAAACCACGCCAGACTTACCGTTTTTGAGAAAAAATATGTGCATCGCACAATAACATACATATTTTCAGCTAAAAGTATGGCATAATTTGGTTTATTTTTATTTTCTCGGAAACTAGTAGGCCTAGAATTAAGATTTTTGGTTTAAAATGTTCGTAATGAATGCCTCTACAAATCTTGTATGGTCAAAACCACGCCAGACTTACCGTTTTTGAGAAAAAATATGTGCATCGCACAATAACATACATATTTTTACATATTTTCAGCTAAAAGTATGGCATAATTTGGTTTATTTTCATTTTCTCGGAAACTAGTAGGCCTAGAATTAAGATTTTTGGTTTAAAATGTTCGTAATGAATGCCTCTACAAATCTTGTTATGGTCAAAACCACGCCAGACTTACCGTTTTTGAGAAAAAATATGTGCATCGCACAATAACATACATATTTTTACATATTTTCAGCTAAAAGTATGGCATAATTTGGTTTATTTTCATTTTCTCGGAAACTAGTAGGCCTAGAATTAAGATTTTTGGTTTAGAATGTTCGTAATGAATGCCTCTACAAATCTTGTTATGGTCAAAACCACGCCAGACTTACCGTTTTTGAGAAAGAATATGTGCATCGCACAATAACATACATATTTTCAGCTAAAAGTATGGCATAATTTGGTTTATTTTCATTTTCTCGGAAACTAGTAGGCCTAGAATTAAGATTTTTGGTTTAAAATGTTCGTAATGAATGCCTCTACAAATCTTGTTATGGTCAAAACCACGCCAGACTTACCGTTTTTGAGAAAAAATATTTGCATCGCACAATAACATACATAATTTCAGCTAAAAGTATGGCATAATTTGGTTTATTTTCATTTTCTCGGAAACTAGTAGGCCTAGAATTAAGATTTTTGGTTTAAAATGTTCGTAATGAATGCCTCTACAAATCTTGTTATGGTCAAAACCACGCCAGACTTACCGTTTTTGAGAAAAAATATGTGCATCGCACAATAACATACATAATTTCAGCTAAAAGTATGGCATAATTTGGTTTATTTTCATTTTCTCGGAAACTAGTAGGCCTAGAATTAAGATTTTTGGTTTAAAATGTTCGTAATGAATGCCTCTACAAATCTTGTTATGGTCAAAACCACGCCAGACTTACCGTTTTTGAGAAAAAATATGTGCATCGCACAATAACATACATATTTTCAGCTAAAAGTATGGCATAATTTGGTTTATTTTTATTTTCTCGGAAACTAGTAGGCCTAGAATTAAGATTTTTGGTTTAAAATGTTCGTAATGAATGCCTCTACAAATCTTGTATGGTCAAAACCACGCCAGACTTACCGTTTTTGAGAAAAAATATGTGCATCGCACAATAACATACATATTTTTACATATTTTCAGGTAAAAGTATGGCATAATTTGGTTTATTTTCATTTTCTCGGAAACTAGTAGGCCTAGAATTAAGATTTTTGGTTTAAAATGTTCGTAATGAATGCCTCTACAAATCTTGTTATGGTCAAAACCACGCCAGACTTACCGTTTTTGAGAAAAAATATGTGCATCGCACAATAACATACATATTTTTACATATTTTCAGCTAAAAGTATGGCATAATTTGGTTTATTTTCATTTTCTCGGAAACTAGTAGGCCTAGAATTAAGATTTTTGGTTTAAAATGTTCGTAATGAATGCCTCTACAAATCTTGTTATGGTCAAAACCACGCCAGACTTACCGTTTTTGAGAAAAAATATGTGCATCGCACAATAACATACATATTTTCAGCTAAAAGTATGGCATAATTTGGTTTATTTTCATTTTCTCGGAAACTAGTAGGCCTAGAATTAAGATTTTTGGTTTAAAATGTTCGTAATGAATGCCTCTACAAATCTTGTTATGGTCAAAACCACGCCAGACTTACCGTTTTTGAGAAAGAATATGTGCATCGCACAATAACATACATATTTTCAGCTAAAAGTATGGCATAATTTGGTTTATTTTCATTTTCTCGGAAACTAGTAGGCCTAGAATTAAGATTTTTGGTTTAAAATGTTCGTAATGAATGCCTCTACAAATCTTGTTATGGTCAAAACCACGCCAGACTTACCGTTTTTGAGAAAAAATATGTGCATCGCACAATAACATACATATTTTCAGCTAAAAGTATGGCATAATTTGGTTTATTTTCATTTTCTCGGAAACTATTAGGCCTAGAATTAAGATTTTTGGTTTAAAATGTTCGTAATGAATGCCTCTACAAATCTTGTTATGGTCAAAACCACGCCAGACTTACCGTTTTTGAGAAAAAATATGTGCATCGCACAATAACATACATATTTTCAGCTAAAAGTATGGCATAATTTGGTTTATTTTCATTTTCTCGGAAACTAGTAGGCCTAGAATTAAGATTTTTGGTTTAAAATGTTCGTAATGAATGCCTCTACAAATCTTGTTATGGTCAAAACCACGCCAGACTTACCGTTTTTGAGAAAGAATATGTGCATCGCACAATAACATACATATTTTCAGCTAAAAGTATGGCATAATTTGGTTTATTTTCATTTTCTCGGAAACTAGTAGGCCTAGAATTAAGATTTTTGGTTTAAAATGTTCGTAATGAATGCCTCTACAAATCTTGTTATGGTCAAAACCACGCCAGACTTACCGTTTTTGAGAAAAAATATGTGCATCGCACAATAACATACATATTTTCAGCTAAAAGTATGGCATAATTTGGTTTATTTTCATTTTCTCGGAAACTAGTAGGCCTAGAATTAAGATTTTTGGTTTAAAATGTTCGTAATGAATGCCTCTACAAATCTTGTTATGGTCAAAACCACGCCAGACTTACCGTTTTTGAGAAAAAATATGTGCATCGCACAATAACATACATATTTTCAGCTAAAAGTATGGCATAATTTGGTTTATTTTTATTTTCTCGGAAACTAGTAGGCCTAGAATTAAGATTTTTGGTTTAAAATGTTCGTAATGAATGCCTCTACAAATCTTGGTATGGTCAAAACCACGCCAGACTTACCGTTTTTGAGAAAAAATATGTGCATCGCACAATAACATACATATTTTTACATATTTTCAGCTAAAAGTATGGCATAATTTGGTTTATTTTCATTTTCTCGGAAACTAGTAGGCCTAGAATTAAGATTTTTGGTTTAAAATGTTCGTAATGAATGCCTCTACAAATCTTGTTATGGTCAAAACCACGCCAGACTTACCGTTTTTGAGAAAGAATATGTGCATCGCACAATAACATACATATTTTCAGCTAAAAGTATGGCATAATTTGGTTTATTTTCATTTTCTCGGAAACTAGTAGGCCTAGAATTAAGATTTTTGGTTTAAAATGTTCGTAATGAATGCCTCTACAAATCTTGTTATGGTCAAAACCACGCCAGACTTACCGTTTTTGAGAAAAAATATGTGCATCGCACAATAACATACATATTTTTACATATTTTCAGCTAAAAGTATGGCATAATTTGGTTTATTTTCATTTTCTCGGAAACTAGTAGGCCTAGAATTAAGATTTTTGGTTTAAAATGTTCGTAATGAATGCCTCTACAAATCTTGTTATGGTCAAAACCACGCCAGACTTACCGTTTTTGAGAAAAAATATGTGCATCGCACAATAACATACATATTTTCAGCTAAAAGTATGGCATAATTTGGTTTATTTTCATTTTCTCGGAAACTAGTAGGCCTAGAATTAAGATTTTTGGTTTAAAATGTTCGTAATGAATGCCTCTACAAATCTTGTTATGGTCAAAACCACGCCAGACTTACCGTTTTTGAGAAAAAATATGTGCATCGCACAATAACATACATATTTTTACATATTTTCAGCTAAAAGTATGGCATAATTTGGTTTATTTTCATTTTCTCGGAAACTAGTAGGCCTAGAATTAAGATTTTTGGTTTAAAATGTTCGTAATGAATGCCTCTACAAATCTTGTTATGGTCAAAACCACGCCAGACTTACCGTTTTTGAGAAAAAATATGTGCATCGCACAATAACATACATATTTTCAGCTAAAAGTATGGCATAATTTGGTTTATTTTTATTTTCTCGGAAACTAGTAGGCCTAGAATTAAGATTTTTGGTTTAAAATGTTCGTAATGAATGCCTCTACAAATCTTGAATGGTCAAAACCACGCCAGACTTACCGTTTTTGAGAAAAAATATGTGCATCGCACAATAACATACATATTTTTACATATTTTCAGCTAAAAGTATGGCATAATTTGGTTTATTTTCATTTTCTCGGAAACTAGTAGGCCTAGAATTAAGATTTTTGGTTTAAAATGTTCGTAATGAATGCCTCTACAAATCTTGTTATGGTCAAAACCACGCCAGACTTACCGTTTTTGAGAAAAAATATGTGCATCGCACAATAACATACATATTTTTACATATTTTCAGCTAAAAGTATGGCATAATTTGGTTTATTTTTATTTTCTCGGAAACTAGTAGGCCTAGAATTAAGATTTTTGGTTTAAAATGTTCGTAATGAATGCCTCTACAAATCTTGTTATGGTCAAAACCACGCCAAACTTACCGTTTTTGAGAAAAAATATGTGCATCGCACAATAACATACATATTTTCAGCTAAAAGTATGGCATAATTTGGTTTATTTTCATTTTCTCGGAAACTAGTAGGCCTAGAATTAAGATTTTTGGTTTAAAATGTTCGTAATGAATGCCTCTACAAATCTTGTTATGGTCAAAACCACGCCAGACTTACCGTTTTTGAGAAAGAATATGTGCATCGCACAATAACATACATATTTTCAGCTAAAAGTATGGCATAATTTGGTTTATTTTCATTTTCTCGGAAACTAGTAGGCCTAGAATTAAGATTTTTGGTTTAAAATGTTCGTAATGAATGCCTCTACAAATCTTGTTATGGTCAAAACCACGCCAGACTTACCGTTTTTGAGAAAAAATATGTGCATCGCACAATAACATACATATTTTCAGCTAAAAGTATGGCATAATTTGGTTTATTTTCATTTTCTCGGAAACTAGTAGGCCTAGAATTAAGATTTTTGGTTTAAAATGTTCGTAATGAATGCCTCTACAAATCTTGTTATGGTCAAAACCACGCCAGACTTACCGTTTTTGAGAAAAAATATGTGCATCGCACAATAACATACATATTTTCAGCTAAAAGTATGGCATAATTTGGTTTATTTTTATTTTCTCGGAAACTAGTAGGCCTAGAATTAAGATTTTTGGTTTAAAATGTTCGTAATGAATGCCTCTACAAATCTTGGTATGGTCAAAACCACGCCAGACTTACCGTTTTTGAGAAAAAATATGTGCATCGCACAATAACATACATATTTTTACATATTTTCAGCTAAAAGTATGGCATAATTTGGTTTATTTTCATTTTCTCGGAAACTAGTAGGCCTAGAATTAAGATTTTTGGTTTAAAATGTTCGTAATGAATGCCTCTACAAATCTTGTTATGGTCAAAACCACGCCAGACTTACCGTTTTTGAGAAAAAATATGTGCATCGCACAATAACATACATATTTTCAGCTAAAAGTATGGCATAATTTGGTTTATTTTCATTTTCTCGGAAACTAGTAGGCCTAGAATTAAGATTTTTGGTTTAAAATGTTCGTAATGAATGCCTCTACAAATCTTGTTATGGTCAAAACCACGCCAGACTTACCGTTTTTGAGAAAAAATATGTGCATCGCACAATAACATACATATTTTCAGCTAAAAGTATGGCATAATTTGGTTTATTTTCATTTTCTCGGAAACTAGTAGGCCTAGAATTAAGATTTTTGGTTTAAAATGTTCGTAATGAATGCCTCTACAAATCTTGTTATGGTCAAAACCACGCCAGACTTACCGTTTTTGAGAAAAAATATGTGCATCGCACAATAACATACATATTTTCAGCTAAAAGTATGGCATAATTTGGTTTATTTTCATTTTCTCGGAAACTAGTAGGCCTAGAATTAAGATTTTTGGTTTAAAATGTTCGTAATGAATGCCTCTACAAATCTTGTTATGGTCAAAACCACGCCAGACTTACCGTTTTTGAGAAAAAATATGTGCATCGCACAATAACATACATATTTTCAGCTAAAAGTATGGCATAATTTGGTTTATTTTCATTTTCTCGGAAACTAGTAGGCCTAGAATTAAGATTTTTGGTTTAAAATGTTCGTAATGAATGCCTCTACAAATCTTGTTATGGTCAAAACCACGCCAGACTTACCGTTTTTGAGAAAGAATATGTGCATCGCACAATAACATACATATTTTCAGCTAAAAGTATGGCATAATTTGGTTTATTTTCATTTTCTCGGAAACTAGTAGGCCTAGAATTAAGATTTTTGGTTTAAAATGTTCGTAATGAATGCCTCTACAAATCTTGTTATGGTCAAAACCACGCCAGACTTACCGTTTTTGAGAAAAAATATGTGCATCGCACAATAACATACATATTTTCAGCTAAAAGTATGGCATAATTTGGTTTATTTTCATTTTCTCGGAAACTAGTAGGCCTAGAATTAAGATTTTTGGTTTAAAATGTTCGTAATGAATGCCTCTACAAATCTTGTTATGGTCAAAACCACGCCAGACTTACCGTTTTTGAGAAAAAATATGTGCATCGCACAATAACATACATATTTTCAGCTAAAAGTATGGCATAATTTGGTTTATTTTTATTTTCTCGGAAACTAGTAGGCCTAGAATTAAGATTTTTGGTTTAAAATGTTCGTAATGAATGCCTCTACAAATCTTGGTATGGTCAAAACCACGCCAGACTTACCGTTTTTGAGAAAAAATATGTGCATCGCACAATAACATACATATTTTTACATATTTTCAGCTAAAAGTATGGCATAATTTGGTTTATTTTCATTTTCTCGGAAACTAGTAGGCCTAGAATTAAGATTTTTGGTTTAAAATGTTCGTAATGAATGCCTCTACAAATCTTGTTATGGTCAAAACCACGCCAGACTTACCGTTTTTGAGAAAGAATATGTGCACCGCACAATAACATACATATTTTCAGCTAAAAGTATGGCATAATTTGGTTTATTTTCATTTTCTCGGAAACTAGTAGGCCTAGAATTAAGATTTTTGGTTTAAAATGTTCGTAATGAATGCCTCTACAAATCTTGTTATGGTCAAAACCACGCCAGACTTACCGTTTTTGAGAAAAAATATGTGCATCGCACAATAACATACATATTTTTACATATTTTCAGCTAAAAGTATGGCATAATTTGGTTTATTTTCATTTTCTCGGAAACTAGTAGGCCTAGAATTAAGATTTTTGGTTTAAAATGTTCGTAATGAATGCCTCTACAAATCTTGTTATGGTCAAAACCACGCCAGACTTACCGTTTTTGAGAAAAAATATGTGCATCGCACAATAACATACATATTTTCAGCTAAAAGTATGGCATAATTTGGTTTATTTTCATTTTCTCGGAAACTAGTAGGCCTAGAATTAAGATTTTTGGTTTAAAATGTTCGTAATGAATGCCTCTACAAATCTTGTTATGGTCAAAACCACGCCAGACTTACCGTTTTGGAGAAAAAATATGTGCATCGCACAATAACATACATATTTTTACATATTTTCAGCTAAAAGTATGGCATAATTTGGTTTATTTTCATTTTCTCGGAAACTAGTAGGCCTAGAATTAAGATTTTTGGTTTAAAATGTTCGTAATGAATGCCTCTACAAATCTTGTTATGGTCAAAACCACGCCAGACTTACCGTTTTTGAGAAAAAATATGTGCATCGCACAATAACATACATATTTTCAGCTAAAAGTATGGCATAATTTGGTTTATTTTTATTTTCTCGGAAACTAGTAGGCCTAGAATTAAGATTTTTGGTTTAAAATGTTCGTAATGAATGCCTCTACAAATCTTGAATGGTCAAAACCACGCCAGACTTACCGTTTTTGAGAAAAAATATGTGCATCGCACAATAACATACATATTTTTACATATTTTCAGCTAAAAGTATGGCATAATTTGGTTTATTTTCATTTTCTCGGAAACTAGTAGGCCTAGAATTAAGATTTTTGGTTTAAAATGTTCGTAATGAATGCCTCTACAAATCTTGTTATGGTCAAAACCACGCCAGACTTACCGTTTTTGAGAAAAAATATGTGCATCGCACAATAACATACATATTTTTACATATTTTCAGCTAAAAGTATGGCATAATTTGGTTTATTTTTATTTTCTCGGAAACTAGTAGGCCTAGAATTAAGATTTTTGGTTTAAAATGTTCGTAATGAATGCCTCTACAAATCTTGTTATGGTCAAAACCACGCCAGACTTACCGTTTTTGAGAAAAAATATGTGCATCGCACAATAACATACATATTTTCAGCTAAAAGTATGGCATAATTTGGTTTATTTTCATTTTCTCGGAAACTAGTAGGCCTAGAATTAAGATTTTTGGTTTAAAATGTTCGTAATGAATGCCTCTACAAATCTTGTTATGGTCAAAACCACGCCAGACTTACCGTTTTTGAGAAAGAATATGTGCATCGCACAATAACATACATATTTTCAGCTAAAAGTATGGCATAATTTGGTTTATTTTCATTTTCTCGGAAACTAGTAGGCCTAGAATTAAGATTTTTGGTTTAAAATGTTCGTAATGAATGCCTCTACAAATCTTGTTATGGTCAAAACCACGCCAGACTTACCGTTTTTGAGAAAAAATATGTGCATCGCACAATAACATACATATTTTCAGCTAAAAGTATGGCATAATTTGGTTTATTTTCATTTTCTCGGAAACTAGTAGGCCCAGAATTAAGATTTTTGGTTTAAAATGTTCGTAATGAATGCCTCTACAAATCTTGTTATGGTCAAAACCACGCCAGACTTACCGTTTTTGAGAAAAAATATGTGCATCGCACAATAACATACATATTTTCAGCTAAAAGTATGGCATAATTTGGTTTATTTTTATTTTCTCGGAAACTAGTAGGCCTAGAATTAAGATTTTTGGTTTAAAATGTTCGTAATGAATGCCTCTACAAATCTTGGTATGGTCAAAACCACGCCAGACTTACCGTTTTTGAGAAAAAATATGTGCATCGCACAATAACATACATATTTTTACATATTTTCAGCTAAAAGTATGGCATAATTTGGTTTATTTTCATTTTCTCGGAAACTAGTAGGCCTAGAATTAAGATTTTTGGTTTAAAATGTTCGTAATGAATGCCTCTACAAATCTTGTTATGGTCAAAACCACGCCAGACTTACCGTTTTTGAGAAAGAATATGTGCATCGCACAATAACATACATATTTTCAGCTAAAAGTATGGCATAATTTGGTTTATTTTCATTTTCTCGGAAACTAGTAGGCCTAGAATTAAGATTTTTGGTTTAAAATGTTCGTAATGAATGCCTCTACAAATCTTGTTATGGTCAAAACCACGCCAGACTTACCGTTTTTGAGAAAAAATATGTGCATCGCACAATAACATACATATTTTTACATATTTTCAGCTAAAAGTATGGCATAATTTGGTTTATTTTCATTTTCTCGGAAACTAGTAGGCCTAGAATTAAGATTTTTGGTTTAAAATGTTCGTAATGAATGCCTCTACAAATCTTGTTATGGTCAAAACCACGCCAGACTTACCGTTTTTGAGAAAAAATATGTGCATCGCACAATAACATACATATTTTCAGCTAAAAGTATGGCATAATTTGGTTTATTTTCATTTTCTCGGAAACTAGTAGGCCTAGAATTAAGATTTTTGGTTTAAAATGTTCGTAATGAATGCCTCTACAAATCTTGTTATGGTCAAAACCACGCCAGACTTACCGTTTTTGAGAAAAAATATGTGCATCGCACAATAACATACATATTTTTACATATTTTCAGCTAAAAGTATGGCATAATTTGGTTTATTTTCATTTTCTCGGAAACTAGTAGGCCTAGAATTAAGATTTTTGGTTTAAAATGTTCGTAATGAATGCCTCTACAAATCTTGTTATGGTCAAAACCACGCCAGACTTACCGTTTTTGAGAAAAAATATGTGCATCGCACAATAACATACATATTTTCAGCTAAAAGTATGGCATAATTTGGTTTATTTTTATTTTCTCGGAAACTAGTAGGCCTAGAATTAAGATTTTTGGTTTAAAATGTTCGTAATGAATGCCTCTACAAATCTTGAATGGTCAAAACCACGCCAGACTTACCGTTTTTGAGAAAAAATATGTGCATCGCACAATAACATACATCTTTTTACATATTTTCAGCTAAAAGTATGGCATAATTTGGTTTATTTTCTTTTTCTCGGAAACTAGTAGGCCTAGAATTAAGATTTTTGGTTTAAAATGTTCGTAATGAATGCCTCTACAAATCTTGTTATGGTCAAAACCACGCCAGACTTACCGTTTTTGAGAAAAAATATGTGCATCGCACAATAACATACATATTTTTACATATTTTCAGCTAAAAGTATGGCATAATTTGGTTTATTTTTATTTTCTCGGAAACTAGTAGGCCTAGAATTAAGATTTTTGGTTTAAAATGTTCGTAATGAATGCCTCTACAAATCTTGTTATGGTCAAAACCACGCCAGACTTACCGTTTTTGAGAAAAAATATGTGCATCGCACAATAACATACATATTTTCAGCTAAAAGTATGGCATAATTTGGTTTATTTTCATTTTCTCGGAAACTAGTAGGCCTAGAATTAAGATTTTTGGTTTAAAATGTTCGTAATGAATGCCTCTACAAATCTTGTTATGGTCAAAACCACGCCAGACTTACCGTTTTTGAGAAAAAATATGTGCATCGCACAATCACATACATATTTTCAGCTAAAAGTATGGCATAATTTGGTTTATTTTCATTTTCTCGGAAACTAGTAGGCCTAGAATTAAGATTTTTGGTTTAAAATGTTCGTAATGAATGCCTCTACAAATCTTGTTATGGTCAAAACCACGCCAGACTTACCGTTTTTGAGAAAAAATATGTGCATCGCACAATAACATACATATTTTTACATATTTTCAGCTAAAAGTATGGCATAATTTGGTTTATTTTCATTTTCTCGGAAACTAGTAGGCCTAGAATTAAGATTTTTGGTTTAAAATGTTCGTAATGAATGCCTCTACAAATCTTGTTATGGTCAAAACCACGCCAGACTTACCGTTTTTGAGAAAAAATATGTGCATCGCACAATAACATACATATTTTCAGCTAAAAGTATGGCATAATTTGGTTTATTTTCATTTTCTCGGAAACTAGTAGGCCTAGAATTAAGATTTTTGGTTTAAAATGTTCGTAATGAATGCCTCTACAAATCTTGTTATGGTCAAAACCACGCCAGACTTACCGTTTTTGAGAAAAAATATGTGCATCGCACAATAACATACATATTTTCAGCTAAAAGTATGGCATAATTTGGTTTATTTTCATTTTCTCGGAAACTAGTAGGCCTAGAATTAAGATTTTTGGTTTAAAATGTTCGTAATGAATGCCTCTACAAATCTTGTTATGGTCAAAACCACGCCAGACTTACCGTTTTTGAGAAAGAATATGTGCATCGCACAATAACATACATATTTTCAGCTAAAAGTATGGCATAATTTGGTTTATTTTCATTTTCTCGGAAACTAGTAGGCCTAGAATTAAGATTTTTGGTTTAAAATGTTCGTAATGAATGCCTCTACAAATCTTGTTATGGTCAAAACCACGCCAGACTTACCGTTTTTGAGAAAAAATATGTGCATCGCACAATAACATACATATTTTCAGCTAAAAGTATGACATAATTTGGTTTATTTTCATTTTCTCGGAAACTAGTAGGCCTAGAATTAAGATTTTTGGCTTAAAATGTTCGTAATGAATGCCTCTACAAATCTTGTTATGGTCAAAACCACGCCAGACTTACCGTTTTTGAGAAAAAATATGTGCATCGCACAATAACATACATATTTTTACATATTTTCAGCTAAAAGTATGGCATAATTTGGTTTATTTTCATTTTCTCGGAAACTAGTAGGCCTAGAATTAAGATTTTTGGTTTAAAATGTTCGTAATGAATGCCTCTACAAATCTTGTTATGGTCAAAACCACGCCAGACTTACCGTTTTTGAGAAAAAATATGTGCATCGCACAATAACATACATATTTTTACATATTTTCAGCTAAAAGTATGGCATAATTTGGTTTATTTTCATTTTCTCGGAAACTAGTAGGCCTAGAATTAAGATTTTTGGTTTAAAATGTTCGTAATGAATGCCTCTACAAATCTTGTTATGGTCAAAACCACGCCAGACTTACCGTTTTTGAGAAAAAATATGTGCATCGCACAATAACATACATATTTTTACATATTTTCAGCTAAAAGTATGGCATAATTTGGTTTATTTTCATTTTCTCGGAAACTAGTAGGCCTAGAATTAAGATTTTTGGTTTAAAATGTTCGTAATGAATGCCTCTACAAATCTTGTTATGGTCAAAACAACGCCAGACTTACCGTTTTTGAGAAAAAATATGTGCATCGCACAATAACATACATATTTTCAGCTAAAAGTATGGCATAATTTGGTTTATTTTCATTTTCTCGGAAACTAGTAGGCCTAGAATTAAGATTTTTGGTTTAAAATGTTCGTAATGAATGCCTCTACAAATCTTGTTATGGTCAAAACCACGCCAGACTTACCGTTTTTGAGAAAAAATATGTGCATCGCACAATAACATACATATTTTTACATATTTTCAGCTAAAAGTATGGCATAATTTGGTTTATTTTCATTTTCTCGGAAACTAGTAGGCCTAGAATTAAGATTTTTGGTTTAAAATGTTCGTAATGAATGCCCCTACAAATCTTGTTATGGTCAAAACCACGCCAGACTTACCGTTTTTGAGAAAAAATATGTGCATCGCACAATAACATACATATTTTTACATATTTTCAGCTAAAAGTATGGCATAATTTGGTTTATTTTCATTTTCTCGGAAACTAGTAGGCCTAGAATTAAGATTTTCGGTTTAAAATGTTCGTAATGAATGCCTCTACAAATCTTGTTATGGTCAAAACCACGCCAGACTTACCGTTTTTGAGAAAAAATATGTGCATCGCACAATAACATACATATTTTTACATATTTTCAGCTAAAAGTATGGCATAATTTGGTTTATTTTCATTTTCTCGGAAACTAGTAGGCCTAGAATTAAGATTTTTGGTTTAAAATGTTCGTAATGAATGCCCTTTACAAATCTTGTTATGGTCAAAACCACGCCAGACTTACCGTTTTTGAGAAAAAATATGTGCATCGCACAATAACATACATATTTTCAGCTAAAAGTATGGCATAATTTGGTTTATTTTCATTTTCTCGGAAACTAGTAGGCCTAGAATTAAGATTTTTGGTTTAAAATGTTCGTAATGAATGCCTCTACAAATCTTGTTATGGTCAAAACCACGCCAGACTTACCGTTTTTGAGAAAAAATATGTGCTTCGCACAATAACATACATATTTTCAGCTAAAAGTATGGCATAATTTGGTTTATTTTCATTTTCTCGGAAACTAGTAGGCCTAGAATTAAGATTTTTGGTTTAAAATGTTCGTAATGAATGCCTCTACAAATCTTGTTATGGTCAAAACCACGCCAGACTTACCGTTTTTGAGAAAAAATATGTGCATCGCACAATAACATACATATTTTTACATATTTTCAGCTAAAAGTATGGCATAATTTGGTTTATTTTCATTTTCTCGGAAACTAGTAGGCCTAGAATTAAGATTTTTGGTTTAAAATGTTCGTAATGAATGCCTCTACAAATCTTGTTATGGTCAAAACCACGCCAGACTTACCGTTTTTGAGAAAGAATATGTGCATCGCACAATAACATACATATTTTCAGCTAAAAGTATGGCATAATTTGGTTTATTTTCATTTTCTCGGAAACTAGTAGGCCTAGAATTAAGATTTTTGGTTTAAAATGTTCGTAATGAATGCCTCTACAAATCTTGAATGGTCAAAACCACGCCAGACTTACCGTTTTTGAGAAAAAATATGTGCATCGCACAATAACATACATATTTTTACATATTTTCAGCTAAAAGTATGGCATAATTTGGTTTATTTTAATTTTCTCGGAAACTAGTAGGCCTAGAATTAAGATTTTTGGTTTAAAATGTTCGTAATGAATGCCTCTACAAATCTTGTTATGGTCAAAACCACGCCAGACTTACCGTTTTTGAGAAAAAATATGTGCATCGCACAATAACATACATATTTTCAGCTAAAAGTATGGCATAATTTGGTTTATTTTCATTTTCTCGGAAACTAGTAGGCCTAGAATTAAGATTTTTGGTTTAAAATGTTCGTAATGAATGCCTCTACAAATCTTGTTATGGTCAAAACCACGCCAGACTTACCGTTTTTGAGAAAAAATATGTGCATCGCACAATAACATACATATTTTCAGCTAAAAGTATGGCATAATTTGGTTTATTTTTATTTTCTCGGAAACTAGTAGGCCTAGAATTAAGATTTTTGGTTTAAAATGTTCGTAATGAATGCCTCTACAAATCTTGTATGGTCAAAACCACGCCAGACTTACCGTTTTTGAGAAAAAATATGTGCATCGCACAATAACATACATATTTTTACATATTTTCAGCTAAAAGTATGGCATAATTTGGTTTATTTTCATTTTCTCGGAAACTAGTAGGCCTAGAATTAAGATTTTTGGTTTAAAATGTTCGTAATGAATGCCTCTACAAATCTTGTTATGGTCAAAACCACGCCAGACTTACCGTTTTTGAGAAAAAATATGTGCATCGCACAATAACATACATATTTTTACATATTTTCAGCTAAAAGTATGGCATAATTTGGTTTATTTTCATTTTCTCGGAAACTAGTAGGCCTAGAATTAAGATTTTTGGTTTAAAATGTTCGTAATGAATGCCTCTACAAATCTTGTTATGGTCAAAACCACGCCAGACTTACCGTTTTTGAGAAAAAATATGTGCATCGCACAATAACATACATATTTTTACATATTTTCAGCTAAAAGTATGGCATAATTTGGTTTATTTTCATTTTCTCGGAAACTAGTAGGCCTAGAATTAAGATTTTTGGCTTAAAATGTTCGTAATGAATGCCTCTACAAATCTTGTTATGGTCAAAACCACGCCAGACTTACCGTTTTTGAGAAAAAATATGTGCATCGCACAATAACATACATATTTTCAGCTAAAAGTATGGCATAATTTGGTTTATTTTCATTTTCTCGGAAACTAGTAGGCCTAGAATTAAGATTTTTGGTTTAAAATGTTCGTAATGAATGCCTCTACAAATCTTGTTATGGTCAAAACCACGCCAGACTTACCGTTTTTGAGAAAGAATATGTGCATCGCACAATAACATACATATTTTCAGCTAAAAGTATGGCATAATTTGGTTTATTTTCATTTTCTCGGAAACTAGTAGGCCTAGAATTAAGATTTTTGGTTTAAAATGTTTCGTAATGAATGCCTCTACAAATCTTGTTATGGTCAAAACCACGCCAGACTTACCGTTTTTGAGAAAAAATATGTGCATCGCACAATAACATACATATTTTCAGCTAAAAGTATGACATAATTTGGTTTATTTTCATTTTCTCGGAAACTAGTAGGCCTAGAATTAAGATTTTTGGCTTAAAATGTTCGTAATGAATGCCTCTACAAATCTTGTTATGGTCAAAACCACGCCAGACTTACCGTTTTTGAGAAAAAATATGTGCATCGCACAATAACATACATATTTTTACATATTTTCAGCTAAAAGTATGGCATAATTTGGTTTATTTTCATTTTCTCGGAAACTAGTAGGCCTAGAATTAAGATTTTTGGTTTAAAATGTTCGTAATGAATGCCTCTACAAATCTTGTTATGGTCAAAACCACGCCAGACTTACCGTTTTTGAGAAAAAATATGTGCATCGCACAATAACATACATATTTTTACATATTTTCAGCTAAAAGTATGGCATAATTTGGTTTATTTTCATTTTCTCGGAAACTAGTAGGCCTAGAATTAAGATTTTTGGCTTAAAATGTTCGTAATGAATGCCTCTACAAATCTTGTTATGGTCAAAACCACGCCAGACTTACCGTTTTTGAGAAAGAATATGTGCATCGCACAATAACATACATATTTTCAGCTAAAAGTATGGCATAATTTGGTTTATTTTCATTTTCTCGGAAACTAGTAGGCCTAGAATTAAGATTTTTGGCTTAAAATGTTCGTAATGAATGCCTCTACAAATCTTGTTATGGTCAAAACCACGCCAGACTTACCGTTTTTGAGAAAAAATATGTGCATCGCACAATAACATACATATTTTTACATATTTTCAGCTAAAAGTATGGCATAATTTGGTTTATTTTCATTTTCTCGGAAACTAGTAGGCCTAGAATTAAGATTTTTGGTTTAAAATGTTCGTAATGAATGCCTCTACAAATCTTGTTATGGTCAAAACCACGCCAGACTTACCGTTTTTGAGAAAAAATATGTGCATCGCACAATAACATACATATTTTTACATATTTTCAGCTAAAAGTATGGCATAATTTGGTTTATTTTCATTTTCTCGGAAACTAGTAGGCCTAGAATTAAGATTTTTGGTTTAAAATGTTCGTAATGAATGCCTCTACAAATCTTGTTATGGTCAAAACCACGCCAGACTTACCGTTTTTGAGAAAAAATATGTGCATCGCACAATAACATACATATTTTCAGCTAAAAGTATGGCATAATTTGGTTTATTTTCATTTTCTCGGAAACTAGTAGGCCTAGAATTAAGATTTTTGGTTTAAAATGTTCGTAATGAATGCCTCTACAAATCTTGTTATGGTCAAAACCACGCCAGACTTACCGTTTTTGAGAAAAAATATGTGCATCGCACAATAACATACATATTTTCAGCTAAAAGTATGGCATAATTTGGTTTATTTTCATTTTCTCGGAAACTAGTAGGCCTAGAATTAAGATTTTTGGTTTAAAATGTTCGTAATGAATGCCTCTACAAATCTTGTTATGGTCAAAACCACGCCAGACTTACCGTTTTTGAGAAAGAATATGTGCATCGCACAATAACATACATATTTTCAGCTAAAAGTATGGCATAATTTGGTTTATTTTAATTTTCTCGGAAACTAGTAGGCCTAGAATTAAGATTTTTGGTTTAAAATGTTCGTAATGAATGCCTCTACAAATCTTGTTATGGTCAAAACCACGCCAGACTTACCGTTTTTGAGAAAAAATATGTGCATCGCACAATAACATACATATTTTTACATATTTTCAGCTAAAAGTATGGCATAATTTGGTTTATTTTCATTTTCTCGGAAACTAGTAGGCCTAGAATTAAGATTTTTGGTTTAAAATGTTCGTAATGAATGCCTCTAGAAATCTTGTTATGGTCAAAACCACGCCAGAGTTACGTCGGACACTCCACTTCCATTTTCCATCTTGCACCCACACCCCCGTATATGACCACAAATACCAGATACAGCTATGTAAGCCTAATCCCACGCGCAAGGTGCATGATTCCACACGCGCATAACACTTTTTGCACATATAAGCATTTTTACGCTACACGCGAAAAACATAATTCGACACCCAACGGATGCATGCATTCCATTCCCAAAATGCAAGCCGGTGTCCCAAGAAAGCGGTGTCAACAAAATAGACACATAAAAACAACATGTGGAGAAGTTCAAGAGTGGAGTTAATCGTGAAGAGTGAAACATTCAAGTATAACATTTAAATGTATTAATCATTTGGAAAAAATAAATTTGTTTTAAAAATTGGAAAATCGTTTTTTTTGGTCCCCCGCTCGGACTCCAACGTAAATGGCGCAGTCGGCAAACGTGAAAACCCGCTAGTTCACAACAAATATAATGTTCGATTAAGAACAAAATAAAAAATATATATATTAGTGGAATGTTCGATTAAGAACAAAATAAAAAAAATATATATTAGTGGAATGTTCGATTAAGAACAAAATAAATAAAAAATATATATTAGTGGAATGTTCGATTAAGAACAAAATAACAAAAATATTAGTGAAATGTTCGAATAAGAACAAAACAACAAAATATCATCGTGTAATGTTCAATTAAGAACTAAGAAAATAAAATAATGTTCGTTTAACAACAAAAATATAACATTAGTGAAATGTTCGGTTTAGAATAAAAAGCAAGAAATATAATTAGTGAATATTTAACCAAGAATAAAAGAAAATTAGAATACTACTAAAAGTGTGACCAAGAACAGAAGCAAACAAAATAATAAACAGTGAAACTTTCGTTCAATAACGTACATATATAAAGTATACAATAACACACACCTATATGCAAGGACAAGAAGAAGATTTACCAACTCTCCGGCAACAGCTAACAATCACAACGATGGCACCAATAACAGCAACATCTACACCTACCACAACAACAACATCAACAGCTCAACAAATGGTAACTCCTTTATCTCTAACTCTAGATCCTATTAAGTATCTCAATAATCTTCCACATTACGATGGTAGTAGGGAAAATTTGTATAACTTCATAGATTTAGTGGACAGAATATTTCCAACTTTAGCAAGGTTCGACGAAACGAGCCAAATGATTTTCTTCGATATAATCAAAGGCAGGCTAATAGGCAGAGCCCGAGAGGCAATCGAAATTAATAATTCGGTAAAAAATTGGGAAGAAGTTAAACAACTCTTCTTTCAGTACTTTGGTGATAGGAAATCTGTAGAGCAACTATATGATGACCTTAGAGCCATCCCATTCAAAACACATTGCCAAGATTTCTACAACGACATTAAAGCAATGTTACGAAGGTTGAACAATAAAGTTAGAATAACAAACCCAAATACATCAAGTTTAGAGATAGATCAAAATTGTAAAACCGCATTACGTATATTCATTAATAAAATCCCTGAGCCTATGAAAGGCTTACTATATTGCAGAAATCCAGACAGTTTAGAGGAAGCTATGCAAATCCTTTTCGAGACGGGTTATGCATATACTAGGGATACTAACAAGCAACGACCGTACATTGATAGGAATTCATACAGACATAACAACACGCAGACACAACAGGGACATAATAACAACAACAATAATAACAACCATCAAAATGACAGACAGCATAGATATTCATCTAACTCAGGAACATTTAGAAGTACCCAAAACAGACCAAACTATCATAGATTAAATAATAACGAACAAAATAATTCATTCAATCAGAGCATGAATCATAGATTTAGTAATAATGGTCGGAATAACCAATCAAATCGTAGTATAAATCAAAGATTCAATAATAATAATGATGTCGAACCAATGGACACTTCGTCCGCCATGTCTCGACAAGTGCATACTTTAGAAAACAATTCGGTTTTTCAGGAAGGAAATCCCCGGGTCGACTACCCTATATAGTAATAAAAACAAAAAATGATAAATTCACACTCAGAATACTTATTGACCCAGGGTCAGAAACAAGTATTCTCAATCCAGGTACATATATGCCACCCCAAATGGCAAGTTAAACTTAACGCACCCGTTAAGGTGTTAACAACTAGTACGCCCATATTTATAGACAGAAAAGTAAGAATCCCATTATTCGAGGAATTCGGCGCACCGAATAAAACTGCAGAGTTTCTCGAGTACAAATTTCACAACACTTTTAACGGATTAGTAGGAAATAACATTTTGTTACCAATGGAGGCGATTCTCGATTACAAGAAAAGACTCCTAATTGTTAACGAGAAAGAAATTCCAATTTATTTTAACAAGGATGAAGAATCGATGACGATTGAAAATTACGAGAAAGAAATACCACCGCTAGAAATATACCATTCAGAAACCAGTAAAGATCCAATTATGAAACAAATCAGAATCAATCATCTCAACGCTGAAGAAGAAAAAGAAATTACTAATCTTGTTTCTCAATATAAATCAATATTCTATCAGGATGGAAGCGATCTATCATTCACTAATGCGATTAAGCATAATATAAAAACAGTGAATGATATCCCTATCTATACTAAAAACTATAGATACCCAGAAGTACATAGAAACGAAGTCAGATCACAAATAAATGAGATGCTAGACCAGGGCATCATCCGGCCAAGTGACTCACCTTACTCTGCTCCTATTTGGATCGTCCCTAAAAAGAAGGACGCATCTGGAAGGCAAAAGTGGAGAATAGTAATCGATTATCGAAAACTAAATGAAGTTTCTATAGACGATAAATTCCCAATACCAAATATGGAAGATATTTTCGACAAATTGGGAAAGTCAATGTACTTCACCACGCTAGATTTAGCTAAAGGATTCCACCAAATTGAGATCGCGGAGGAAGATATAAAGAAAACGGCCTTTTCAACCGATAAAGGGCATTATGAATTCGTTCGCATGCCATTCGGCTTGAAAAACGCGCCAGCGACCTTCCAGCGATTGATGAATTCGGTTCTAAACGAATTCATAGGGAAGATATGCTTGGTGTACTTGGATGACATAATCATCTTCTCCACTAGCCTAGAAGAACATATCCTTTCACTCACAAAAATATTTAAGAGACTAAAAGAAGTAAATCTCAAAGTCCAACTGGACAAAAGCGAGTTTTTGAAAAAAGAAACTGAGTTTTTGGGCCATATTGTGACTACAGAGGGTATCAAACCCAATCCCAACAAAATTGCGGCTATTCAAAATTACAAACTACCTAGATCAACGAAACAAATTAAGGCTTTTTTAGGAATAACTGGGTATTATCGTAAGTTTATAAAAGACTACGGAAAAGTAGCAAAACCTATGACAACCTTTTTAAAAAAGAATGCTAAAATAGATTTGAAAGATAAAGACTACATCGAAAGTTTTGAAAATTTGAAAACTTTAATCACATCTGCACCAATTCTTAAATACCCCGACTTTGAAAAAAAGTTTACCTTAACTACGGACGCATCCAACTATGCGATTGGCGGAGTTTTAAGTCAGGAAAATCACCCGATATGCTACTATAGTCGTACCCTTAATGAACATGAGACCCGATATTCGACAATAGAAAAGGAATTACTGGCAATTGTACAGGCCACAAAATATTTTAGATCTTACCTCTACGGTAGAAAATTTACGATAAGGACTGATCATCGACCACTTGTCTGGCTGAGTTCACTGAAAGAACCTAATGCCAAACTACAAAGATGGAAGGTCAAACTCGAAGAATTCAATTTCAACATTGAATACGTAAAAGGTAAAGATAACCAAGTTGCCGACGGTCTTTCAAGAATGGAGATCTATTACAACGAAAATGTAACAAATCCCATTAACAGAAATATCGAAGAACAATTGGATGAGCAATCGATTATTGCAACAATTCACAGCGCTGAAGAGGACAGTAGCGATTACATTCCTATTGTTGAGTCACCGGTAAACTTATACAAAACTCAAGTAGTACTAAACAGTACCGAAAATGTTAATAACCATAAAATATATAGTGCATTTGGAAAAAAAAGAATAATCATAGAAATAAAAATCTTTAACGAAAATCTTATTTTAGATATTATGAAAAAATTTATTCCTCCCAAAGGAATAGTAGGCGTTTATTCTGTACACGATAATTTATTTGCAAAATTCCAAGATGTTTATGTGAAATATTTTAGTAAAAACAAATCTTTAAAAGTCATCAAATGTAGCAAGTTCTTAGGAGATCTTGAAGATGAAGAAAAAGAAGCCGAAGTCATAATAAAAACACACAACCTATTGAACCACAGGGGGGTTAATGAAACTTATTCAGAAATAAAAGATGTGTACTACACCCCAAAACTAAAAGAAAAAATTCAAAAATTTATTAACAATTGCGAAATCTGCAACAAAGCCAAATACGAAAGACAACCATACAGAATCCCATTAAAAATAACCGAAACCCCAATTAAACCAAATCAGATAATCCACATAGATATATGGTATGCAAATATCAACCTAATGTATGTAACAATGATCGATAAATTCACAAAACATGTTACAGTCCAAGAAATAAAACACAGGACGTGGATAGCCTTATTAAATACATTAAAGTACAGATTTGCAACCCTAGGTATACCAGACAACATAGTAACTGATGGTGAAACAGGATTTTCATCAATTCTAATTAGGGAATTCCTAAAAGAAAATAACGTCAATCTCCATATCACCACCCCATATCACAAAACAGGAAATTCGGACATCGAAAGATTCCACTCGACTCTAAACGAGCATATAAGAACCTTTTCAGCAGATGAAAGTAATAAAGACAACTTACGAAACAAAGTCTTAAAAGCAGTAACTATCTACAACAAAACAATTCATTCCACAACCAAGAAAAGACCGATAGACTTCATAAACGGAACTATAACAAACCAAGATTATCCCAAAATCATAGAAATAGTTAATAAAAATAAAGAACGCTATATAAACAAACGTAATAGAGAAAAAACTGCCGTAGATTTAACAAAAATAAATCATAACTATCTTAAAAGTAGAAAAAGCAACAAATTGAAACCAGTTCATAAAAAAGTCAATCCTGAAATCCTAGATGAAGACCATGTTTTAGACGAAAATGGGAGAAAATACTACAAAACACAAATAAAACGTAAATACAGATTTGAAAACACATAATTTTTTTTTTCCAGATACCCTTTATCATATTGATAGTCATACAAACACTTACAATGACAGCAGGACAAAAACTTGACGTACAGAACTTGAACACAGGACAAGGATACATTACAATTAGAGACGAAAAAACTCCAGTAATAATAAGCTATACAAAAATACTCCACAGCATAAATTTAACCTCATGGACAGACAACCTGGACATCATTGAACACAACGTTAACAAACTCAACTATAAAAATAAATACCCAACAATAATACACAATTTTAGGCTTTTGACAGAAGAAATAGGAAATTTATTAGAAAATCACCATAAACAAAAAAGAGGATTAGTTAACATTGTAGGTAAAGGTCTCAAATATTTAGTAGGAACTATGGACTACGACGACGAACAGGAAATAAAGAAAAGTTTAGAAACAAACGAAAAAAACAATCAAAATTTAATTGACGGACTTAACGACCAGGTTAAAATAAATTATCACTTTAACGAAGTTATAGACAATATTACAAAGCACATTAACGGACAACAACTAGAAATAAAAACCCAGCTACTGAACCTAGGTAACGCAATAAATAGAGAATTTTCGGAATTAACAAACATGCAACATGCATTCCAGATCCAATATGACATACAGTTGTTAAGAGAGCAAGTAAAGAAAGTCAAAGAAAATCTACTACTTAGCAAGCTAGGTGTTCTAGGGAAAGATATCCTATCACCAGAGGAAATATCGAAATTTAATATAACAATTAACAAATTAAGAAACATCAAAAGCAGTGTTATTGTACATGATGGTCAAATACTTTTCATATTGCTGATCCCAAACTATTCAGATGTAAACTTTTATAGAATGCTAATAGAACCAATTCCTAACAGAAACAGCTTAGAATTAGTAACACCATATGGTCAATTCTTAACAGATGATCATTTTAATTATGAATATATTAATGAAACCATAAGATTTAAGGATCTAAAGATTATAAATGACGATTGTATCTCAAATATTTTTAAAGAGAATGCCAAATGTAGTTTTAAAGAAAATAAAAATATGGAAATCAAACAAATACATAACAATATAATTATAACTAAAAATATTCCGTATACCCAAGTTTTGCATAATTGTAATAATTTCACTTTAAATATTATGGGTAACAGTTTACTAAGATTTGAAAATTGTAAATTAGATATAAATGGTATTAAATATGAAAATTTTATCACATATGATAACATCGTCATACCAAATTTTAATAACATAACTGTTGATAAAATTGTAATGAACTTTTCCACAGACGCAATACATCTAAATAATATAGAAAATCGTAAATTAATAGAGGAAATCAAAGTAAAAACAAATGCACATGAATACGTAAATTTTGGGATAATTTTCGCAACAGTAACTATTTTCATTATAGTTTTCATATTAATTTTTAAAATTAAAAAAAACGGAACCAATGTTAATGTCGATATTAGAAATTCTGATTCTTCGGAGCAGAATCCTAAGGGGGGAGGAGTTACGTCGGACACTCCACTTCCATTTTCCATCTTGCACCCACACCCCCGTATATGACCACAAATACCAGATACAGCTATGTAAGCCTAATCCCACGCGCAAGGTGCATGATTCCACACGCGCATAACACTTTTTGCACATATAAGCATTTTTACGCTACACGCGAAAAACATAATTCGACACCCAACGGATGCATGCATTCCATTCCCAAAATGCAAGCCGGTGTCCCAAGAAAGCTGTGTCAACAAAATAGACACATAAAAACAACATGTGGAGAAGTTCAAGAGTTGAGTTAATCGTGAAGAGTGAAACATTCAAGTATAACATTTAAATGTATTAATCATTTGGAAAAAATAAATTTGTTTTAAAAATTGGAAAATCGTTTTTTTTGGTCCCCCGCTCGGACTCCAACGTAAATCCAGACTTACCGTTTTTGAGAAAAAATATGTGCATCGCACATAACATACATATTTTTACATATTTTCAGCTAAAAGTATGGCATAATTTGGTTTATTTTCATTTTCTCGGAAACTAGTAGGCCTAGAATTAAGATTTTTGGTTTAAAATGTTCGTAATGAATGCCTCTACAAATCTTGTTATGGTCAAAACCACGCCAGACTTACCGTTTTTGAGAAAAAATATGTGCATCGCACAATAACATACATATTTTTACATATTTTCAGCTAAAAGTATGGCATAATTTGGTTTATTTTAATTTTCTCGGAAACTAGTAGGCCTAGAATTAAGATTTTTGGTTTAAAATGTTCGTAATGAATG
>CAKNEX010000110.1:0-53803 GCA_930367185.1 Myathropa florea | reverse complement strand
CATAACAAGATTTGTAGAGGCATTCATTACGAACATTTTAAACCAAAAATCTTAATTCTAGGCCTACTAGTTTCCGAGAAAATGAAAATAAACCAAATTATGCCATACTTTTAGCTGAAAATATGTAAAAATATGTATGTTATTGTGCGATGCACATATTTTTTCTCAAAAACGGTAAGTCTGGCGTGGTTTTGACCATAACAAGATTTGTAGAGGCATTCATTACGAACATTTTAAACCAAAAATCTTTATTCTAGGCCTACTAGTTTCCGAGAAAATGAAAATAAACCAAATTATGCCATACTTTTAGCTGAAAATATGTATGTTATTGTGCGATGCACATATTTTTTCTCAAAAACGGTAAGTCTGGCGTGGTTTTGACCATAACAAGATTTGTAGAGGCAATCATTACGAACATTTTAAACCAAAAATCTTAATTCTAGGCCTACTAGTTTCCGAGAAAATGAAAATAAACCAAATTATGCCATACTTTTAGCTGAAAATATGTAAAAATATGTATGTTATTGTGCGATGCACATATTTTTTCTCAAAAACGGTAAGTCTGGCGTGGTTTTGACCATAACAAGATTTGTAGAGGCATTCATTACGAACATTTTAAACCAAAAATCTTAATTCTAGGCCTACTAGTTTCCGAGAAAATGAAAATAAACCAAATTATGCAATACTTTTAGCTAAAAAATATGTAAAAATATGTATGTTATTGTGCGATGCACATATTTTTTCTCAAAAACGGTAAGTCTGGCGTGGTTTTGACCATAACAAGATTTGTAGAGGCATTCATTACGAACATTTTAAACCAAAAATCTTAATTCTAGGCCTACTAGTTTCCGAGAAAATGAAAATAAACCAAATTATGCCATACTTTTAGCTGAAAATATGTATGTTATTGTGCGATGCACATATTTTTTCTCAAAAACGGTAAGTCTGGCGTGGTTTTGACCATAACAAGATTTGTAGAGGCATTCATTACGAACATTTTAAACCAAAAATCTTAATTCTAGGCCTACTAGTTTCCGAGAAAATGAAAATAAACCAAATTATGCCATACTTTTAGCTGAAAATATGTAAAAATATGTATGTTATTGTGCGATGCACATATTTTTTTCTCAAAAACGGTAAGTCTGGCGTGGTTTTGACCATAACAAGATTTGTAGAGGCATTCATTACGAACATTTTAAACCAAAAATCTTTATTCTAGGCCTACTAGTTTCCGAGAAAATGAAAATAAACCAAATTATGCCATACTTTTAGCTGAAAATATGTATGTTATTGTGCGATGCACATATCTTTTCTCAAAAACGGTAAGTCTGGCGTGGTTTTGACCATAACAAGATTTGTAGAGGCATTCATTACGAACATTTTAAACCAAAAATCTTTATTCTAGGCCTACTAGTTTCCGAGAAAATGAAAATAAACCAAATTATGCCATACTTTTAGCTGAAAATATGTATGTTATTGTGCGATGCACATATTTTTTCTCAAAAACGGTAAGTCTGGCGTGGTTTTGACCATAACAAGATTTGTAGAGGCATTCATTACGAACATTTTAAACCAAAAATCTTAATTCTAGGCCTACTAGTTTCCGAGAAAATGAAAATAAACCAAATTATGCCATACTTTTAGCTGAAAATATGTATGTTATTGTGCGATGCACATATTTTTTCTCAAAAACGGTAAGTCTGGCGTGGTTTTGACCATAACAAGATTTGTAGAGGCATTCATTACGAACATTATTAACCAAAAATCTTAATTCTAGGCCTACTAGTTTCCGAGAAAATGAAAATAAACCAAATTATGCAATACTTTTAGCTGAAAATATGTAAAAATATGTATGTTATTGTGCGATGCACATATTTTTTCTCAAAAACGGTAAGTCTGGCGTGGTTTTGACCATAACAAGATTTGTAGAGGCATTCATTACGAACATTTTAAACCAAAAATCTTAATTCTAGGCCTACTAGTTTCCGAGAAAATGAAAATAAACCAAATTATGCAATACTTTTAGCTGAAAATATGTAAAAATATGTATGTTATTGTGCGATGCACATATTTTTTCTCAAAAACGGTAAGTCTGGCGTGGTTTTGACCATAACAAGATTTGTAGAGGCATTCATTACGAACATTTTAAACCAAAAATCTTAATTCTAGGCCTACTAGTTTCCGAGAAAATGAAAATAAACCAAATTATGCCATACTTTTAGCTGAAAATATGTAAAAATATGTATGTTATTGTGCGATGCACATATTTTTTCTCAAAAACGGTAAGTCTGGCGTGGTTTTGACCATAACAAGATTTGTAGAGGCATTCATTACGAACATTTTAAACCAAAAATCTTAATTCTAGGCCTACTAGTTTCCGAGAAAATGAAAATAAACCAAATTATGCCATACTTTTAGCTGAAAATATGTAAAAATATGTATGTTATTGTGCGATGCACATATTTTTTCTCAAAAACGGTAAGTCTGGCGTGGTTTTGACCATAACAAGATTTGTAGAGGCATTCATTACGAACATTTTAAACCAAAAATCTTAATTCTAGGCCTACTAGTTTCCGAGAAAATGAAAATAAACCAAATTATGCCATACTTTTAGCTGAAAATATGTAAAAATATGTATGTTATTGTGCGATGCACATATTTTTTCTCAAAAACGGTAAGTCTGGCGTGGTTTTGACCATAACAAGATTTGTAGAGGCATTCATTACGAACATTTTAAACCAAAAATCTTTATTCTAGGCCTACTAGTTTCCGAGAAAATGAAAATAAACCAAATTATGCCATACTTTTAGCTGAAAATATGTAAAAATATGTATGTTATTGTGCGATGCACATATTTTTTCTCAAAAACGGTAAGTCTGGCGTGGTTTTGACCATAACAAGATTTGTAGAGGCATTCATTACGAACATTTTAAACCAAAAATCTTAATTCTAGGCCTACTAGTTTCCGAGAAAATGAAAATAAACCAAATTATGCCATACTTTTAGCTGAAAATATGTAAAAATATGTATGTTATTGTGCGATGCACATATTTTTTCTCAAAAACGGTAAGTCTGGCGTGGTTTTGACCATAACAAGATTTGTAGAGGCATTCATTACGAACATTTTAAACCAAAAATCTTAATTCTAGGCCTACTAGTTTCCGAGAAAATGAAAATAAACCAAATTATGCCATACTTTTAGCTGAAAATATGTAAAAATATGTATGTTATTGTGCGATGCACATATTTTTTCTCAAAAACGGTAAGTCTGGCGTGGTTTTGACCATAACAAGATTTGTAGAGGCATTCATTACGAACATTTTAAACCAAAAATCTTAATTCTAGGCCTACTAGTTTCCGAGAAAATGAAAATAAACCAAATTATGCCATACTTTTAGCTGAAAATATGTAAAAATATGTATGTTATTGTGCGATGCACATATTTTTTCTCAAAAACGGTAAGTCTGGCGTGGTTTTGACCATAACAAGATTTGTAGAGGCATTCATTACGAACATTTTAAACCAAAAATCTTAATTCTAGGCCTACTAGTTTCCGAGAAAATGAAAATAAACCAAATTATGCCATACTTTTAGCTGAAAATATGTATGTTATTGTGCGATGCACATATTTTTTCTCAAAAACGGTAAGTCTGGCGTGGTTTTGACCATAACAAGATTTGTAGAGGCATTCATTACGAACATTTTAAACCAAAAATCTTAATTCTAGGCCTACTAGTTTCCGAGAAAATGAAAATAAACCAAATTATGCCATACTTTTAGCTGAAAATATGTAAAAATATGTATGTTATTGTGCGATGCACATATTTTTTCTCAAAAACGGTAAGTCTGGCGTGGTTTTGACCATAACAAGATTTGTAGAGGCATTCATTACGAACATTTTAAACCAAAAATCTTAATTCTAGGCCTACTAGTTTCCGAGAAAATGAAAATAAACCAAATTATGCAATACTTTTAGCTGAAAATATGTAAAAATATGTATGTTATTGTGCGATGCACATATTTTTTCTCAAAAACGGTAAGTCTGGCGTGGTTTTGACCATAACAAGATTTGTAGAGGCATTCATTACGAACATTTTAAACCAAAAATCTTAATTCTAGGCCTACTAGTTTCCGAGAAAATGAAAATAAACCAAATTATGCAATACTTTTAGCTGAAAATATGTAAAAATATGTATGTTATTGTGCGATGCACATATTTTTTCTCAAAAACGGTAAGTCTGGCGTGGTTTTGACCATAACAAGATTTGTAGAGGCATTCATTACGAACATTTTAAACCAAAAATCTTAATTCTAGGCCTACTAGTTTCCGAGAAAATGAAAATAAACCAAATTATGCCATACTTTTAGCTGAAAATATGTATGTTATTGTGCGATGCACATATTTTTTCTCAAAAACGGTAAGTCTGGCGTGGTTTTTGACCATAACAAGATTTGTAGAGGCATTCATTACGAACATTTTAAACCAAAAATCTTAATTCTAGGCCTACTAGTTTCCGAGAAAATGAAAATAAACCAAATTATGCCATACTTTTAGCTGAAAATATGTAAAAATATGTATGTTATTGTGCGATGCACATATTTTTTCTCAAAAACGGTAAGTCTGGCGTGGTTTTGACCATAACAAGATTTGTAGAGGCATTCATTACGAACATTTTAAACCAAAAATCTTAATTCTAGGCCTACTAGTTTCCGAGAAAATGAAAATAAACCAAATTATGCCATACTTTTAGCTGAAAATATGTAAAAATATGTATGTTATTGTGCGATGCACATATTTTTTCTCAAAAACGGTAAGTCTGGCGTGGTTTTGACCATAACAAGATTTGTAGAGGCATTCATTACGAACATTTTAAACCAAAAATCTTAATTCTAGGCCTACTAGTTTCCGAGAAAATGAAAATAAACCAAATTATGCCATACTTTTAGCTGAAAATATGTAAAAATATGTATGTTATTGTGCGATGCACATATTTTTTCTCAAAAACGGTAAGTCTGGCGTGGTTTTGACCATAACAAGATTTGTAGAGGCATTCATTACGAACATTTTAAACCAAAAATCTTAATTCTAGGCCTACTAGTTTCCGAGAAAATGAAAATAAACCAAATTATGCCATACTTTTAGCTGAAAATATGTATGTTATTGTGCGATGCACATATTTTTTCTCAAAAACGGTAAGTCTGGCGTGGTTTTGACCATAACAAGATTTGTAGAGGCATTCATTACGAACATCTTAAACCAAAAATCTTAATTCTAGGCCTACTAGTTTCCGAGAAAATGAAAATAAACCAAATTATGCCATACTTTTAGCTGAAAATATGTAAAAATATGTATGTTATTGTGCGATGCACATATTTTTTCTCAAAAACGGTAAGTCTGGCGTGGTTTTGACCATAACAAGATTTGTAGAGGCATTCATTACGAACATTTTAAACCAAAAATCTTAATTCTAGGCCTACTAGTTTCCGAGAAAATGAAAATAAACCAAATTATGCAATACTTTTAGCTGAAAATATGTAAAAATATGTATGTTATTGTGCGATGCACATATTTTTTCTCAAAAACGGTAAGTCTGGCGTGGTTTTGACCATAACAAGATTTGTAGAGGCATTCATTACGAACATTTTAAACCAAAAATCTTAATTCTAGGCCTACTAGTTTCCGAGAAAATGAAAAAAAACCAAATTATGCAATACTTTTAGCTGAAAATATGTAAAAATATGTATGTTATTGTGCGATGCACATATTTTTTCTCAAAAACGGTAAGTCTGGCGTGGTTTTGACCATAACAAGATTTGTAGAGGCATTCATTACGAACATTTTAAACCAAAAATCTTAATTCTAGGCCTACTAGTTCCGAGAAAATGAAAATAAACCAAATTATGCCATACTTTTAGCTGAAAATATGTATGTTATTGTGCGATGCACATATTTTTTCTCAAAAACGGTAAGTCTGGCGTGGTTTTGACCATAACAAGATTTGTAGAGGCATTCATTACGATCATTTTAAACCAAAAATCTTAATTCTAGGCCTACTAGTTTCCGAGAAAATGAAAATAAACCAAATTATGCAATACTTTTAGCTGAAAATATGTAAAAATATGTATGTTATTGTGCGATGCACATATTTTTTCTCAAAAACGGTAAGTCTGGCGTGGTTTTGACCATAACAAGATTTGTAGAGGCATTCATTACGAACATTTTAAACCAAAAATCTTAATTCTAGGCCTACTAGTTTCCGAGAAAATGAAAATAAACCAAATTATGCAATACTTTTAGCTGAAAATATGTAAAAATATGTATGTTATTGTGCGATGCACATATTTTTTCTCAAAAACGGTAAGTCTGGCGTGGTTTTGACCATAACAAGATTTGTAGGGGCATTCATTACGAACATTTTAAACCAAAAATCTTAATTCTAGGCCTACTAGTTTCCGAGAAAATGAAAATAAACCAAATTATGCCATACTTTTAGCTGAAAATATGTAAAAATATGTATGTTATTGTGCGATGCACATATTTTTTCTCAAAAACGGTAAGTCTGGCGTGGTTTTGACCATAACAAGATTTGTAGAGGCATTCATTACGAACATTTTAAACCAAAAATCTTAATTCTAGGCCTACTAGTTTCCGAGAAAATGAAAATAAACCAAATTATGCAATACTTTTAGCTGAAAATATGTAAAAATATGTATGTTATTGTGCGATGCACATATTTTTTCTCAAAAACGGTAAGTCTGGCGTGGTTTTGACCATAACAAGATTTGTAGAGGCATTCATTACGAACATTTTAAACCAAAAATCTTAATTCTAGGCCTACTAGTTTCCGAGAAAATGAAAATAAACCAAATTATGCCATACTTTTAGCTGAAAATATGTATGTTATTGTGCGATGCACATATTTTTTCTCAAAAACGGTAAGTCTGGCGTGGTTTTGACCATAACAAGATTTGTAGAGGCATTCATTACGAACATTTTAAACCAAAAATCTTAATTCTAGGCCTACTAGTTTCCGAGAAAATGAAAATAAACCAAATTATGCCATACTTTTAGCTGAAAATATGTAAAAATATGTATGTTATTGTGCGATGCACATATTTTTTCTCAAAAACGGTAAGTCTGGCGTGGTTTTGACCATAACAAGATTTGTAGAGGCATTCATTACGAACATTTTAAACCAAAAATCTTAATTCTAGGCCTACTAGTTTCCGAGAAAATGAAAATAAACCAAATTATGCCATACTTTTAGCTGAAAATATGTATGTTATTGTGCGATGCACATATTTTTTCTCAAAAACGGTAAGTCTGGCGTGGTTTTGACCATAACAAGATTTGTAGAGGCATTCATTACGAACATTTTAAACCAAAAATCTTAATTCTAGGCCTACTAGTTTCCGAGAAAATGAAAATAAACCAAATTATGCCATACTTTTAGCTGAAAATATGTATGTTATTGTGCGATGCACATATTTTTTCTCAAAAACGGTAAGTCTGGCGTGGTTTTGACCATAACAAGATTTGTAGAGGCATTCATTACGAACATTTTAAACCAAAAATCTTAATTCTAGGCCTACTAGTTTCCGAGGAAAATGAAAATAAACCAAATTATGCCATACTTTTAGCTGAAAAATATGTAAAATATGTATGTTATTGTGCGATGCACATATTTTTTCTCAAAAACGGTAAGTCTGGCGTGGTTTTGACCATAACAAGATTTGTAGAGGCATTCATTACGAACATTTTAAACCAAAAATCTTAATTCTAGGCCTACTAGTTTCCGAGAAAATGAAAATAAACCAAATTATGCCATACTTTTAGCTGAAAATATGTAAAAATATGTATGTTATTGTGCGATGCACATATTTTTTCTCAAAAACGGTAAGTCTGGCGTGGTTTTGACCATAACAAGATTTGTAGAGGCATTCATTACGAACATTTTAAACCAAAAATCTTAATTCTAGGCCTACTAGTTTCCGAGAAAATGAAATAAACCAAATTATGCCATACTTTTAGCTGAAAATATGTATGTTATTGTGCGATGCACATATTTTTTCTCAAAAACGGTAAGTCTGGCGTGGTTTTGACCATAACAAGATTTGTAGAGGCATTCATTACGAACATTTTAAACCAAAAATCTTAATTCTAGGCCTACTAGTTTCCGAGAAAATGAAAATAAACCAAATTATGCCATACTTTTAGCTGAAAATATGTATGTTATTGTGCGATGCACATATTTTTTCTCAAAAACGGTAAGTCTGGCGTGGTTTTGACCATAACAAGATTTGTAGAGGCATTCATTACGAACATTTTAAACCAAAAATCTTAATTCTAGGCCTACTAGTTTCCGAGAAAATGAAAATAAACCAAATTATGCCATACTTTTAGCTGAAAATATGTATGTTATTGTGCGATGCACATATTTTTTCTCAAAAACGGTAAGTCTGGCGTGGTTTTGACCATAACAAGATTTGTAGAGGCATTCATTACGAACATTTTAAACCAAAAATCTTAATTCTAGGCCTACTAGTTTCCGAGAAAATGAAAATAAACCAAATTATGCCATACTTTTAGCTGAAAATATGTATGTTATTGTGCGATGCACATATTTTTTCTCAAAAACGGTAAGTCTGGCGTGGTTTTGACCATAACAAGATTTGTAGAGGCATTCATTACGAACATTTTAAACCAAAAATCTTAATTCTAGGCCTACTAGTTTCCGAGAAAATGAAAATAAACCAAATTATGCAATACTTTTAGCTGAAAATATGTAAAAATATGTATGTTATTGTGCGATGCACATATTTTTTCTCAAAAACGGTAAGTCTGGCGTGGTTTTGACCATAACAAGATTTGTAGAGGCATTCATTACGAACATTTTAAACCAAAAATCTTAATTCTAGGCCTACTAGTTTCCGAGAAAATGAAAATAAACCAAATTATGCCATACTTTTAGCTGAAAATATGTATGTTATTGTGCGATGCACATATTTTTTCTCAAAAACGGTAAGTCTGGCGTGGTTTTGACCACAACAAGATTTGTAGAGGCATTCATTACGAACATTTTAAACCAAAAATCTTAATTCTAGGCCTACTAGTTTCCGAGAAAATGAAAATAAACCAAATTATGCCATACTTTTAGCTGAAAATATGTAAAATATGTATGTTATTGTGCGATGCACATATTTTTTCTCAAAAACGGTAAGTCTGGCGTGGTTTTGACCATAACAAGATTTGTAGAGGCATTCATTACGAACATTTTAAACCAAAAATCTTAATTCTAGGCCTACTAGTTTCCGAGAAAATGAAAATAAACCAAATTATGCCATACTTTTAGCTGAAAATATGTATGTTATTGTGCGATGCACATATTTTTTCTCAAAAACGGTAAGTCTGGCGTGGTTTTGACCATAACAAGATTTGTAGAGGCATTCATTACGAACATTTTAAACCAAAAATCTTAATTCTAGGCCTACTAGTTTCCGAGAAAATGAAAATAAACCAAATTATGCCATACTTTTAGCTGAAAATATGTATGTTATTGTGCGATGCACATATTTTTTCTCAAAAACGGTAAGTCTGGCGTGGTTTTGACCATAACAAGATTTGTAGAGGCATTCATTACGAACATTTTAAACCAAAAATCTTAATTCTAGGCCTACTAGTTTCCGAGAAAATGAAAATAAACCAAATTATGCCATACTTTTAGCTGAAAATATGTATGTTATTGTGCGATGCACATATTTTTTCTCAAAAACGGTAAGTCTGGCGTGGTTTTGACCATAACAAGATTTGTAGAGGCATTCATTACGAACATTTTAAACCAAAAATCTTAATTCTAGGCCTACTAGTTTCCGAGAAAATGAAAATAAACCAAATTATGCCATACTTTTAGCTGAAAATATGTATGTTATTGTGCGATGCACATATTTTTTCTCAAAAACGGTAAGTCTGGCGTGGTTTTGACCATAACAAGATTTGTAGAGGCATTCATTACGAACATTTTAAACCAAAAATCTTAATTCTAGGCCTACTAGTTTCCGAGAAAATGAAAATAAACCAAATTATGCAATACTTTTAGCTGAAAATATGTAAAAATATGTATGTTATTGTGCGATGCACATATTTTTTCTCAAAAACGGTAAGTCTGGCGTGGTTTTGACCATAACAAGATTTGTAGAGGCATTCATTACGAACATTTTAAACCAAAAATCTTAATTCTAGGCCTACTAGTTTCCGAGAAAATGAAAATAAACCAAATTATGCCATACTTTTAGCTGAAAATATGTATGTTATTGTGCGATGCACATATTTTTTCTCAAAAACGGTAAGTCTGGCGTGGTTTTGACCACAACAAGATTTGTAGAGGCATTCATTACGAACATTTTAAACCAAAAATCTTAATTCTAGGCCTACTAGTTTCCGAGAAAATGAAAATAAACCAAATTATGCCATACTTTTAGCTGAAAATATGTAAAAATATGTATGTTATTGTGCGATGCACATATTTTTTCTCAAAAACGGTAAGTCTGGCGTGGTTTTGACCATAACAAGATTTGTAGAGGCATTCATTACGAACATTTTAAACCAAAAATCTTAATTCTAGGCCTACTAGTTTCCGAGAAAATGAAAATAAACCAAATTATGCCATACTTTTAGCTGAAAATATGTATGTTATTGTGCGATGCACATATTTTTTCTCAAAAACGGTAAGTCTGGCGTGGTTTTGACCATAACAAGATTTGTAGAGGCATTCATTACGAACATTTTAAACCAAAAATCTTAATTCTAGGCCTACTAGTTTCCGAGAAAATGAAAATAAACCAAATTATGCCATACTTTTAGCTGAAAATATGTATGTTATCGTGCGATGCACATATTTTTTCTCAAAAACGGTAAGTCTGGCGTGGTTTTGACCATAACAAGATTTGTAGAGGCATTCATTACGAACATTTTAAACCAAAAATCTTTATTCTAGGCCTACTAGTTTCCGAGAAAATGAAAATAAACCAAATTATGCCATACTTTTAGCTGAAAATATGTATGTTATTGTGCGATGCACATATTTTTTCTCAAAAACGGTAAGTCTGGCGTGGTTTTGACCATGACAAGATTTGTAGAGGCATTCATTACGAACATTTTAAACCAAAAATCTTAATTCTAGGCCTACTAGTTTCCGAGAAAATGAAAATAAACCAAATTATGCCATACTTTTAGCTGAAAATATGTATGTTATTGTGCGATGCACATATTTTTTCTCAAAAACGGTAAGTCTGGCGTGGTTTTGACCATAACAAGATTTGTAGAGGCATTCATTACGAACATTTTAAACCAAAAATCTTAATTCTAGGCCTACTAGTTTCCGAGAAAATGAAAATAAACCAAATTATGCCATACTTTTAGCTGAAAATATGTAAAAATATGTATGTTATTGTGCGATGCACATATTTTTTCTCAAAAACGGTAAGTCTGGCGTGGTTTTGACCATAACAAGATTTGTAGAGGCATTCATTACGAACATTTTAAACCAAAAATCTTAATTCTAGGCCTACTAGTTTCCGAGAAAATGAAAATAAACCAAATTATGCCATACTTTTAGCTGAAAATATGTAAAAATATGTATGTTATTGTGCGATGCACATATTTTTTCTCAAAAACGGTAAGTCTGGCGTGGTTTTGACCATAACAAGATTTGTAGAGGCATTCATTACGAACATTTTAAACCAAAAATCTTAATTCTAGGCCTACTAGTTTCCGAGAAAATGAAAATAAACCAAATTATGCCATACTTTTAGCTGAAAATATGTATGTTATTGTGCGATGCACATATTTTTTCTCAAAAACGGTAAGTCTGGCGTGGTTTTGACCATAACAAGATTTGTAGAGGCATTCATTACGAACATTTTAAACCAAAAATCTTAATTCTAGGCCTACTAGTTTCCGAGAAAATGAAAATAAACCAAATTATGCCATACTTTTAGCTGAAAATATGTATGTTATTGTGCGATGCACATATTTTTTCTCAAAAACGGTAAGTCTGGCGTGGTTTTGACCATAACAAGATTTGTAGAGGCATTCATTACGAACATTTTAAACCAAAAATCTTAATTCTAGGCCTACTAGTTTCCGAGAAAATGAAAATAAACCAAATTATGCCATACTTTTAGCTGAAAATATGTATGTTATTGTGCGATGCACATATTTTTTCTCAAAAACGGTAAATCAGGCGTGGTTTTGACCATAACAAGATTTGTAGAGGCATTCATTACGAACATTTTAAACCAAAAATCTTAATTCTAGGCCTACTAGTTTCCGAGAAAATGAAAATAAACCAAATTATGCCATACTTTTAGCTGAAAATATGTATGTTATTGTGCGATGCACATATTTTTTCTCAAAAACGGTAAGTCTGGCGTGGTTTTGACCATAACAAGATTTGTAGAGGCATTCATTACGAACATTTTAAACCAAAAATCTTAATTCTAGGCCTACTAGTTTCCGAGAAAATGAAAATAAACCAAATTATGCAATACTTTTAGCTGAAAATATGTAAAAATATGTATGTTATTGTGCGATGCACATATTTTTTCTCAAAAACGGTAAGTCTGGCGTGGTTTTGACCATAACAAGATTTGTAGAGGCATTCATTACGAACATTTTAAACCAAAAATCTTAATTCTAGGCCTACTAGTTTCCGAGAAAATGAAAATAAACCAAATTATGCCATACTTTTAGCTGAAAATATGTATGTTATTGTGCGATGCACATATTTTTTCTCAAAAACGGTAAGTCTGGCGTGGTTTTGACCACAACAAGATTTGTAGAGGCATTCATTACGAACATTTTAAACCAAAAATCTTAATTCTAGGCCTACTAGTTTCCGAGAAAATGAAAATAAACCAAATTATGCCATACTTTTAGCTGAAAATATGTAAAAATATGTATGTTATTGTGCGATGCACATATTTTTTCTCAAAAACGGTAAGTCTGGCGTGGTTTTGACCATAACAAGATTTGTAGAGGCATTCATTACGAACATTTTAAACCAAAAATCTTAATTCTAGGCCTACTAGTTTCCGAGAAAATGAAAATAAACCAAATTATGCCATACTTTTAGCTGAAAATATGTAAAAATATGTATGTTATTGTGCGATGCACATATTTTTTCTCAAAAACGGTAAGTCTGGCGTGGTTTTGACCATAACAAGATTTGTAGAGGCATTCATTACGAACATTTTAAACCAAAAATCTTAATTCTAGGCCTACTAGTTTCCGAGAAAATGAAAATAAACCAAATTATGCCATACTTTTAGCTGAAAATATGTATGTTATCGTGCGATGCACATATTTTTTCTCAAAAACGGTAAGTCTGGCGTGGTTTTGACCATAACAAGATTTGTAGAGGCATTCATTACGAACATTTTAAACCAAAAATCTTTATTCTAGGCCTACTAGTTTCCGAGAAAATGAAAATAAACCAAATTATGCATACTTTTAGCTGAAAATATGTATGTTATTGTGCGATGCACATATTTTTTCTCAAAAACGGTAAGTCTGGCGTGGTTTTGACCATAACAAGATTTGTAGAGGCATTCATTACGAACATTTTAAACCAAAAATCTTTATTCTAGGCCTACTAGTTTCCGAGAAAATGAAAATAAACCAAATTATGCCATACTTTTAGCTGAAAATATGTATGTTATTGTGCGATGCACATATTTTTTCTCAAAAACGGTAAGTCTGGCGTGGTTTTGACCATAACAAGATTTGTAGAGGCATTCATTACGAACATTTTAAACCAAAAATCTTAATTCTAGGCCTACTAGTTTCCGAGAAAATGAAAATAAACCAAATTATGCCATACTTTTAGCTGAAAAATATGTATGTTATTGTGCGATGCACATATTTTTTCTCAAAAACGGTAAGTCTGGCGTGGTTTTGACCATAACAAGATTTGTAGAGGCATTCATTACGAACATTTTAAACCAAAAATCTTAATTCTAGGCCTACTAGTTTCCGAGAAAATGAAAATAAACCAAATTATGCCATACTTTTAGCTGAAAATATGTATGTTATTGTGCGATGCACATATTTTTTCTCAAAAACGGTAAGTCTGGCGTGGTTTTGACCATAACAAGATTTGTAGAGGCATTCATTACGAACATTTTAAACCAAAAATCTTAATTCTAGGCCTACTAGTTTCCGAGAAAATGAAAATAAACCAAATTATGCCATACTTTTAGCTGAAAATATGTATGTTATTGTGCGATGCACATATTTTTTCTCAAAAACGGTAAGTCTGGCGTGGTTTTGACCATAACAAGATTTGTAGAGGCATTCATTACGAACATTTTAAACCAAAAATCTTAATTCTAGGCCTACTAGTTTCCGAGAAAATGAAAATAAACCAAATTATGCCATACTTTTAGCTGAAAATATGTAAAAATATGTATGTTATTGTGCGATGCACATATTTTTTCTCAAAAACGGTAAGTCTGGCGTGGTTTTGACCATAACAAGATTTGTAGAGGCATTCATTACGAACATTTTAAACCAAAAATCTTAATTCTAGGCCTACTAGTTTCCGAGAAAATGAAAATAAACCAAATTATGCCATACTTTTAGCTGAAAATATGTATGTTATTGTGCGATGCACATATTTTTTCTCAAAAACGGTAAGTCTGGCGTGGTTTTGACCATAACAAGATTTGTAGAGGCATTCATTACGAACATTTTAAACCAAAAATCTTTATTCTAGGCCTACTAGTTTCCGAGAAATGAAAATAAACCAAATTATGCCATACTTTTAGCTGAAAATATGTAAAAATATGTATGTTATTGTGCGATGCACATATTTTTTCTCAAAAACGGTAAGTCTGGCGTGGTTTTGACCATAACAAGATTTGTAGAGGCATTCATTACGAACATTTTAAACCAAAAATCTTTATTCTAGGCCTACTAGTTTCCGAGAAAATGAAAATAAACCAAATTATGCCATACTTTTAGCTGAAAATATGTAAAAATATGTATGTTATTGTGCGATGCACATATTTTTTCTCAAAAACGGTAAGTCTGGCGTGGTTTTGACCATAACAAGATTTGTAGAGGCATTCATTACGAACATTTTAAACCAAAAATCTTTATTCTAGGCCTACTAGTTTCCGAGAAAATGAAAATAAACCAAATTATGCCATACTTTTAGCTGAAAATATGTAAAAATATGTATGTTATTGTGCGATGCACATATTTTTTCTCAAAAACGGTAAGTCTGGCGTGGTTTTGACCATAACAAGATTTGTAGAGGCATTCATTACGAACATTTTAAACCAAAAATCTTAATTCTAGGCCTACTAGTTTCCGAGAAAATGAAAATAAACCAAATTATGCCATACTTTTAGCTGAAAATATGTATGTTATTGTGCGATGCACATATTTTTTCTCAAAAACGGTAAGTCTGGCGTGGTTTTGACCATAACAAGATTTGTAGAGGCATTCATTACGAACATTTTAAACCAAAAATCTTAATTCTAGGCCTACTAGTTTCCGAGAAAATGAAAATAAACCAAATTATGCCATACTTTTAGCTGAAAATATGTATGTTATTGTGCGATGCACATATTTTTTCTCAAAAACGGTAAGTCTGGCGTGGTTTTGACCATAACAAGATTTGTAGAGGCATTCATTACGAACATTTTAAACCAAAAATCTTAATTCTAGGCCTACTAGTTCCGAGAAAATGAAAATAAACCAAATTATGCCATACTTTTAGCTGAAAATATGTAAAAATATGTATGTTATTGTGCGATGCACATATTTTTCTCAAAAACGGTAAGTCTGGCGTGGTTTTGACCATAACAAGATTTGTAGAGGCATTCATTACGAACATTTTAAACCAAAAATCTTAATTCTAGGCCTACTAGTTTCCGAGAAAATGAAAATAAACCAAATTATGCCATACTTTTAGCTGAAAATATGTAAAAATATGTATGTTATTGTGCGATGCACATATTTTTTCTCAAAAACGGTAAGTCTGGCGTGGTTTTGACCATAACAAGATTTGTAGAGGCATTCATTACGAACATTTTAAACCAAAAATCTTAATTCTAGGCCTACTAGTTTCCGAGAAAATGAAAATAAACCAAATTATGCCATACTTTTAGCTGAAAATATGTAAAAATATGTATGTTATTGTGCGATGCACATATTTTTTCTCAAAAACGGTAAGTCTGGCGTGGTTTTGACCATAACAAGATTTGTAGAGGCATTCATTACGAACATTTTAAACCAAAAATCTTAATTCTAGGCCTACTAGTTTCCGAGAAAATGAAAATAAACCAAATTATGCCATACTTTTAGCTGAAAATATGTATGTTATTGTGCGAACTTATTGTGCGATGCACATATTTTTTCTCAAAAACGGTAAGTCTGGCGTGGTTTTGACCATAACAAGATTTGTAGAGGCATTCATTACGAACATTTTAAACCAAAAATCTTTATTCTAGGCCTACTAGTTTCCGAGAAAATGAAAATAAACCAAATTATGCCATACTTTTAGCTGAAAATATGTAAAAATATGTATGTTATTGTGCGATGCACATATTTTTTCTCAAAAACGGTAAGTCTGGCGTGGTTTTGACCATAACAAGATTTGTAGAGGCATTCATTACGAACATTTTAAACCAAAAATCTTTATTCTAGGCCTACTAGTTTCCGAGAAAATGAAAATAAACCAAATTATGCCATACTTTTAGCTGAAAATATGTAAAAATGTGTAGGTTATTGTGCGATGCACATATTTTTTCTCAAAAACGGTAAGTCTGGCGTGGTTTTGACCATAACAAGATTTGTAGAGGCATTCATTACGAACATTTTAAACCAAAAATCTTTATTCTAGGCCTACTAGTTTCCGAGAAAATGAAAATAAACCAAATTATGCCATACTTTTAGCTGAAAATATGTAAAAATATGTATGTTATTGTGCGATGCACATATTTTTTCTCAAAAACGGTAAGTCTGGCGTGGTTTTGACCATAACAAGATTTGTAGAGGCATTCATTACGAACATTTTAAACCAAAAATCTTAATTCTAGGCCTACTAGTTTCCGAGAAAATGAAAATAAACCAAATTATGCCATACTTTTAGCTGAAAATATGTATGTTATTGTGCGATGCACATATTTTTTCTCAAAAACGGTAAGTCTGGCGTGGTTTTGACCATAACAAGATTTGTAGAGGCATTCATTACGAACATTTTAAACCAAAAATCTTAATTCTAGGCCTACTAGTTTCCGAGAAAATGAAAATAAACCAAATTATGCCATACTTTTAGCTGAAAATATGTATGTTATTGTGCGATGCACATATTTTTTCTCAAAAACGGTAAGTCTGGCGTGGTTTTGACCATAACAAGATTTGTAGAGGCATTCATTACGAACATTTTAAACCAAAAATCTTAATTCTAGGCCTACTAGTTTCCGAGAAAATGAAAATAAACCAAATTATGCCATACTTTTAGCTGAAAATATGTAAAAATATGTATGTTATTGTGCGATGCACATATTTTTTCTCAAAAACGGTAAGTCTGGCGTGGTTTTGACCATAACAAGATTTGTAGAGGCATTCATTACGAACATTTTAAACCAAAAATCTTAATTCTAGGCCTACTAGTTTCCGAGAAAATGAAAATAAACCAAATTATGCCATACTTTTAGCTGAAAATATGTAAAAATATGTATGTTATTGTGCGATGCACATATTTTTTCTCAAAAACGGTAAGTCTGGCGTGGTTTTGACCATAACAAGATTTGTAGAGGCATTCATTACGAACATTTTAAACCAAAAATCTTAATTCTAGGCCTACTAGTTTCCGAGAAAATGAAAATAAACCAAATTATGCCATACTTTTAGCTGAAAATATGTAAAAATATGTATGTTATTGTGCGATGCACATATTTTTTCTCAAAAACGGTAAGTCTGGCGTGGTTTTGACCATAACAAGATTTGTAGAGGCATTCATTACGAACATTTTAAACCAAAAATCTTAATTCTAGGCCTACTAGTTTCCGAGAAAATGAAAATAAACCAAATTATGCCATACTTTTAGCTGAAAATATGTATGTTATTGTGCGATGCACATATTTTTTCTCAAAAACGGTAAGTCTGGCGTGGTTTTGACCATAACAAGATTTGTAGAGGCATTCATTACGAACATTTTAAACCAAAAATCTTAATTCTAGGCCTACTAGTTTCCGAGAAAATGAAAATAAACCAAATTATGCCATACTTTTAGCTGAAAATATGTAAAAATATGTATGTTATTGTGCGATGCACATATTTTTTCTCAAAAACGGTAAGTCTGGCGTGGTTTTGACCATAACAAGATTTGTAGAGGCATTCATTACGAACATTTTAAACCAAAAATCTTAATTCTAGGCCTACTAGTTTCCGAGAAAATGAAAATAAACCAAATTATGCCATACTTTTAGCTGAAAATATGTATGTTATTGTGCGATGCACATATTTTTTCTCAAAAACGGTAAGTCTGTCGTGGTTTTGACCATAACAAGATTTGTAGAGGCATTCATTACGAACATTTTAAACCAAAAATCTTAATTCTAGGCCTACTAGTTTCCGAGAAAATGAAAATAAACCAAATTATGCCATACTTTTAGCTGAAAATATGTAAAAATATGTATGTTATTGTGCGATGCACATATTTTTTCTCAAAAACGGTAAGTCTGGCGTGGTTTTGACCATAACAAGATTTGTAGAGGCATTCATTACGAACATTTTAAACCAAAAATCTTAATTCTAGGCCTACTAGTTTCCGAGAAAATGAAAATAAACCAAATTATGCAATACTTTTAGCTGAAAATATGTAAAAATATGTATGTTATTGTGCGATGCACATATTTTTTCTCAAAAACGGTAAGTCTGGCGTGGTTTTGACCATAACAAGATTTGTAGAGGCATTCATTACGAACATTTTAAACCAAAAATCTTAATTCTAGGCCTACTAGTTTCCGAGAAAATGAAAATAAACCAAATTATGCCATACTTTTAGCTGAAAATATGTATGTTATTGTGCGATGCACATATTTTTTCTCAAAAACGGTAAGTCTGGCGTGGTTTTGACCATAACAAGATTTGTAGAGGCATTCATTACGAACATTTTAAACCAAAAATCTTAATTCTAGGCCTACTAGTTTCCGAGAAAATGAAAATAAACCAAATTATGCCATACTTTTAGCTGAAAATATGTATGTTATTGTGCGATGCACATATTTTTTCTCAAAAACGGTAAGTCTGGCGTGGTTTTGACCATAACAAGATTTGTAGAGGCATTCATTACGAACATTTTAAACCAAAAATCTTAATTCTAGGCCTACTAGTTTCCGAGAAAATGAAAATAAACCAAATTATGCCATACTTTTAGCTGAAAATATGTAAAAATATGTATGTTATTGTGCGATGCACATATTTTTTCTCAAAAACGGTAAGTCTGGCGTGGTTTTGACCATAACAAGATTTGTAGAGGCATTCATTACGAACATTTTAAACCAAAAATCTTAATTCTAGGCCTACTAGTTTCCGAGAAAATGAAAATAAACCAAATTATGCAATACTTTTAGCTGAAAATATGTAAAAATATGTATGTTATTGTGCGATGCACATATTTTTTCTCAAAAACGGTAAGTCTGGCGTGGTTTTGACCATAACAAGATTTGTAGAGGCATTCATTACGAACATTTTAAACCAAAAATCTTAATTCTAGGCCTACTAGTTTCCGAGAAAATGAAAATAAACCAAATTATGCCATACTTTTAGCTGAAAATATGTAAAAATATGTATGTTATTGTGCGATGCACATATTTTTTCTCAAAAACGGTAAGTCTGGCGTGGTTTTGACCATAACAAGATTTGTAGAGGCATTCATTACGAACATTTTAAACCAAAAATCTTAATTCTAGGCCTAGTAGTTTCCGAGAAAATGAAAATAAACCAAATTATGCAATACTTTTAGCTGAAAATATGTAAAAATATGTATGTTATTGTGCGATGCACATATTTTTTCTCAAAAACGGTAAGTCTGGCGTGGTTTTGACCATAACAAGATTTGTAGAGGCATTCATTACGAACATTTTAAACCAAAAATCTTAATTCTAGGCCTACTAGTTTCCGAGAAAATGAAAATAAACCAAATTATGCCATACTTTTAGCTGAAAATATGTATGTTATTGTGCGATGCACATATTTTTTCTCAAAAACGGTAAGTCTGGCGTGGTTTTGACCATAACAAGATTTGTAGAGGCATTCATTACGAACATTTTAAACCAAAAATCTTAATTCTAGGCCTACTAGTTTCCGAGAAAATGAAAATAAACCAAATTATGCCATACTTTTAGCTGAAAATATGTAAAAATATGTATGTTATTGTGCGATGCACATATTTTTTCTCAAAAACGGTAAGTCTGGCGTGGTTTTGACCATAACAAGATTTGTAGAGGCATTCATTACGAACATTTTAAACCAAAAATCTTAATTCTAGGCCTACTAGTTTCCGAGAAAATGAAAATAAACCAAATTATGCCATACTTTTAGCTGAAAATATGTAAAAATATGTATGTTATTGTGCGATGCACATATTTTTTCTCAAAAACGGTAAGTCTGGCGTGGTTTTGACCATAACAAGATTTGTAGAGGCATTCATTACGAACATTTTAAACCAAAAATCTTAATTCTAGGCCTACTAGTTTCCGAGAAAATGAAAATAAACCAAATTATGCAATACTTTTAGCTGAAAATATGTAAAAATATGTATGTTATTGTGCGATGCACATATTTTTTCTCAAAAACGGTAAGTCTGGCGTGGTTTTGACCATAACAAGATTTGTAGAGGCATTCATTACGAACATTTTAAACCAAAAATCTTAATTCTAGGCCTACTAGTTTCCGAGAAAATGAAAATAAACCAAATTATGCCATACTTTTAGCTGAAAATATGTAAAAATATGTATGTTATTGTGCGATGCACATATTTTTTCTCAAAAACGGTAAGTCTGGCGTGGTTTTGACCATAACAAGATTTGTAGAGGCATTCATTACGAACATTTTAAACTAAAAATCTTAATTCTAGGCCTACTAGTTTCCGAGAAAATGAAAATAAACCAAATTATGCCATACTTTTAGCTGAAAATATGTAAAAATATGTATGTTATTGTGCGATGCACATATTTTTTCTCAAAAACGGTAAGTCTGGCGTGGTTTTGACCATAACAAGATTTGTAGAGGCATTCATTACGAACATTTTAAACCAAAAATCTTAATTCTAGGCCTACTAGTTTCCGAGAAAATGAAAATAAACCAAATTATGCCATACTTTTAGCTGAAAATATGTATGTTATTGTGCGATGCACATATTTTTTCTCAAAAACGGTAAGTCTGGCGTGGTTTTGACCATAACAAGATTTGTAGAGGCATTCATTACGAACATTTTAAACCAAAAATCTTAATTCTAGGCCTACTAGTTTCCGAGAAAATGAAAATAAACCAAATTATGCCATACTTTTAGCTGAAAATATGTATGTTATTGTGCGATGCACATATTTTTTCTCAAAAACGGTAAGTCTGGCGTGGTTTTGACCATAACAAGATTTGTAGAGGCATTCATTACGAACATTTTAAACCAAAAATCTTAATTCTAGGCCTACTAGTTTCCGAGAAAATGAAAATAAACCAAATTATGCCATACTTTTAGCTGAAAATATGTATGTTATTGTGCGATGCACATATTTTTTCTCAAAAACGGTAAGTCTGGCGTGGTTTTGACCATAACAAGATTTGTAGAGGCATTCATTACGAACATTTTAAACTAAAAATCTTAATTCTAGGCCTACTAGTTTCCGAGAAAATGAAAATAAACCAAATTATGCAATACTTTTAGCTGAAAATATGTAAAAATATGTATGTTATTGTGCGATGCACATATTTTTTCTCAAAAACGGTAAGTCTGGCGTGGTTTTGACCATAACAAGATTTGTAGAGGCATTCATTACGAACATTTTAAACCAAAAATCTTTATTCTAGGCCTACTAGTTTCCGAGAAAATGAAAATAAACCAAATTATGCCATACTTTTAGCTGAAAATATGTAAAAATATGTATGTTATTGTGCGATGCACATATTTTTTCTCAAAAACGGTAAGTCTGGCGTGGTTTTGACCATAACAAGATTTGTAGAGGCATTCATTACGAATATTTTAAACCAAAAATCTTAATTCTAGGCCTACTAGTTTCCGAGAAAATGAAAATAAACCAAATTATGCCATACTTTTAGCTGAAAATATGTAAAAATATGTATGTTATTGTGCGATGCACATATTTTTTCTCAAAAACGGTAAGTCTGGCGTGGTTTTGACCATAACAAGATTTGTAGAGGCATTCATTACGAACATTTTAAACTAAAAAGCTTAATTCTAGGCCTACTAGTTTCCGAGAAAATGAAAATAAACCAAATTATGCCATACTTTTAGCTGAAAATATGTAAAAATATGTATGTTATTGTGCGTTGCACATATTTTTTCTCAAAAACGGTAAGTCTGGCGTGGTTTTGACCATAACAAGATTTGTAGAGGCATTCATTACGAACATTTTAAACCAAAAATCTTAATTCTAGGCCTACTAGTTTCCGAGAAAATGAAAATAAACCAAATTATGCCATACTTTTAGGTGAAAATATGTATGTTATTGTGCGATGCACATATTTTTTCTCAAAAACGGTAAGTCTGGCGTGGTTTTGACCATAACAAGATTTGTAGAGGCATTCATTACGAACATTTTAAACCAAAAATCTTAATTCTAGGCCTACTAGTTTCCGAGAAAATGAAAATAAACCAAATTATGCCATACTTTTAGCTGAAAATATGTAAAAATATGTATGTTATTGTGCGATGCACATATTTTTTCTCAAAAACGGTAAGTCTGGCGTGGTTTTGACCATAACAAGATTTGTAGAGGCATTCATTACGAACATTTTAAACCAAAAATCTTAATTCTAGGCCTACTAGTTTCCGAGAAAATGAAAATAAACCAAATTATGCCATACTTTTAGCTGAAAATATGTATGTTATTGTGCGATGCACATATTTTTTCTCAAAAACGGTAAGTCTGGCGTGGTTTTGACCATAACAAGATTTGTAGAGGCATTCATTACGAACATTTTAAACCAAAAATCTTAATTCTAGGCCTACTAGTTTCCGAGAAAATGAAAATAAACCAAATTATGCCATACTTTTAGCTGAAAATATGTATGTTATTGTGCGATGCACATATTTTTTCTCAAAAACGGTAAGTCTGGCGTGGTTTTGACCATAACAAGATTTGTAGAGGCATTCATTACGAACATTTTAAACTAAAAATCTTAATTCTAGGCCTACTAGTTTCCGAGAAAATGAAAATAAACCAAATTATGCCATACTTTTAGCTGAAAATATGTAAAAATATGTATGTTATTGTGCGATGCACATATTTTTTCTCAAAAACGGTAAGTCTGGCGTGGTTTTGACCATAACAAGATTTGTAGAGGCATTCATTACGAACATTTTAAACCAAAAATCTTTATTCTAGGCCTACTAGTTTCCGAGAAAATGAAAATAAACCAAATTATGCCATACTTTTAGCTGAAAATATGTAAAAATATGTATGTTATTGTGCGATGCACATATTTTTTCTCAAAAACGGTAAGTCTGGCGTGGTTTTGACCATAACAAGATTTGTAGAGGCATTCATTACGAATATTTTAAACCAAAAATCTTAATTCTAGGCCTACTAGTTTCCGAGAAAATGAAAATAAACCAAATTATGCCATACTTTTAGCTGAAAATATGTAAAAATATGTATGTTATTGTGCGATGCACATATTTTTTCTCAAAAACGGTAAGTCTGGCGTGGTTTTGACCATAACAAGATTTGTAGAGGCATTCATTACGAACATTTTAAACTAAAAATCTTAATTCTAGGCCTACTAGTTTCCGAGAAAATGAAAATAAACCAAATTATGCCATACTTTTAGCTGAAAATATGTATGTTATTGTGCGATGCACATATTTTTTCTCAAAAACGGTAAGTCTGGCGTGGTTTTGACCATAACAAGATTTGTAGAGGCATTCATTACGAACATTTTAAACTAAAAATCTTAATTCTAGGCCTACTAGTTTCCGAGAAAATGAAAATAAACCAAATTATGCAATACTTTTAGCTGAAAATATGTAAAAATATGTATGTTATTGTGCGATGCACATATTTTTTCTCAAAAACGGTAAGTCTGGCGTGGTTTTGACCATAACAAGATTTGTAGAGGCATTCATTACGAACATTTTAAACCAAAAATCTTTATTCTAGGCCTACTAGTTTCCGAGAAAATGAAAATAAACCAAATTATGCCATACTTTTAGCTGAAAATATGTAAAAATATGTATGTTATTGTGCGATGCACATATTTTTTCTCAAAAACGGTAAGTCTGGCGTGGTTTTGACCATAACAAGATTTGTAGAGGCATTCATTACGAACATTTTAAACTAAAAATCTTAATTCTAGGCCTACTAGTTTCCGAGAAAATGAAAATAAACCAAATTATGCCATACTTTTAGCTGAAAATATGTAAAAATATGTATGTTATTGTGCGATGCACATATTTTTTCTCAAAAACGGTAAGTCTGGCGTGGTTTTGACCATAACAAGATTTGTAGAGGCATTCATTACGAACATTTTAAACCAAAAATCTTAATTCTAGGCCTACTAGTTTCCGAGAAAATGAAAATAAACCAAATTATGCCATACTTTTAGCTGAAAATATGTAAAAATATGTATGTTATTGTGCGATGCACATATTTTTTCTCAAAAACGGTAAGTCTGGCGTGGTTTTGACCATAACAAGATTTGTAGAGGCATTCATTACGAACATTTTAAACCAAAAATCTTAATTCTAGGCCTACTAGTTTCCGAGAAAATGAAAATAAACCAAATTATGCCATACTTTTAGCTGAAAATATGTATGTTATTGTGCGATGCACATATTTTTTCTCAAAAACGGTAAGTCTGGCGTGGTTTTGACCATAACAAGATTTGTAGAGGCATTCATTACGAACATTTTAAACTAAAAATCTTAATTCTAGGCCTACTAGTTTCCGAGAAAATGAAAATAAACCAAATTATGCAATACTTTTAGCTGAAAATATGTAAAAATATGTATGTTATTGTGCGATGCACATATTTTTTCTCAAAAACGGTAAGTCTGGCGTGGTTTTGACCATAACAAGATTTGTAGAGGCATTCATTACGAACATTTTAAACCAAAAATCTTTATTCTAGGCCTACTAGTTTCCGAGAAAATGAAAATAAACCAAATTATGCCATACTTTTAGCTGAAAATATGTAAAAATATGTATGTTATTGTGCGATGCACATATTTTTTCTCAAAAACGGTAAGTCTGGCGTGGTTTTGACCATAACAAGATTTGTAGAGGCATTCATTACGAATATTTTAAACCAAAAATCTTAATTCTAGGCCTACTAGTTTCCGAGAAAATGAAAATAAACCAAATTATGCCATACTTTTAGCTGAAAATATGTAAAAATATGTATGTTATTGTGCGATGCACATATTTTTTCTCAAAAACGGTAAGTCTGGCGTGGTTTTGACCATAACAAGATTTGTAGAGGCATTCATTACGAACATTTTAAACTAAAAATCTTAATTCTAGGCCTACTAGTTTCCGAGAAAATGAAAATAAACCAAATTATGCCATACTTTTAGCTGAAAATATGTAAAAATATGTATGTTATTGTGCGATGCACATATTTTTTCTCAAAAACGGTAAGTCTGGCGTGGTTTTGACCATAACTAGATTTGTAGAGGCATTCATTACGAACATTTTAAACCAAAAATCTTAATTCTAGGCCTACTAGTTTCCGAGAAAATGAAAATAAACCAAATTATGCCATACTTTTAGCTGAAAATATGTATGTTATTGTGCGATGCACATATTTTTTCTCAAAAACGGTAAGTCTGGCGTGGTTTTGACCATAACAAGATTTGTAGAGGCATTCATTACGAACATTTTAAACCAAAAATCTTAATTCTAGGCCTACTAGTTTCCGAGAAAATGAAAATAAACCAAATTATGCCATACTTTTAGCTGAAAATATGTAAAAATATGTATGTTATTGTGCGATGCACATATTTTTTCTCAAAAACGGTAAGTCTGGCGTGGTTTTGACCATAACAAGATTTGTAGAGGCATTCATTACGAACATTTTAAACCAAAAATCTTAATTCTAGGCCTACTAGTTTCCGAGAAAATGAAAATAAACCAAATTATGCCATACTTTTAGCTGAAAATATGTATGTTATTGTGCGATGCACATATTTTTTCTCAAAAACGGTAAGTCTGGCGTGGTTTTGACCATAACAAGATTTGTAGAGGCATTCATTACGAACATTTTAAACCAAAAATCTTTATTCTAGGCCTACTAGAAAATGAAAATAAACCAAATTATGCCATACTTTTAGCTGAAAATATGTATGTTATTGTGCGATGCACATATTTTTTCTCAAAAACGGTAAGTCTGGCGTGGTTTTGACCATAACAAGATTTGTAGAGGCATTCATTACGAACATTTTAAACCAAAAATCTTAATTCTAGGCCTACTAGTTTCCGAGAAAATGAAAATAAACCAAATTATGCCATACTTTTAGCTGAAAATATGTAAAAATATGTATGTTATTGTGCGATGCACATATTTTTTCTCAAAAACGGTAAGTCTGGCGTGGTTTTGACCATAACAAGATTTGTAGAGGCATTCATTACGAACATTTTAAACCAAAAATCTTAATTCTAGGCCTACTAGTTTCCGAGAAAATGAAAATAAACCAAATTATGCCATACTTTTAGCTGAAAATATGTATGTTATTGTGCGATGCACATATTTTTTCTCAAAAACGGTAAGTCTGGCGTGGTTTTGACCATAACAAGATTTGTAGAGGCATTCATTACGAACATTTTAAACCAAAAATCTTAATTCTAGGCCTACTAGTTTCCGAGAAAATGAAAATAAACCAAATTATGCCATACTTTTAGCTGAAAATATGTATGTTATTGTGCGATGCACATATTTTTTCTCAAAAACGGTAAGTCTGGCGTGGTTTTGACCATAACAAGATTTGTAGAGGCATTCATTACGAACATTTTAAACTAAAAATCTTAATTCTAGGCCTACTAGTTTCCGAGAAAATGAAAATAAACCAAATTATGCCATACTTTTAGCTGAAAATATGTATGTTATTGTGCGATGCACATATTTTTTCTCAAAAACGGTAAGTCTGGCGTGGTTTTGACCATAACAAGATTTGTAGAGGCATTCATTACGAACATTTTAAACCAAAAATCTTTATTCTAGGCCTACTAGTTTCCGAGAAAATGAAAATAAACCAAATTATGCCATACTTTTAGCTGAAAATATGTATGTTATTGTGCGATGCACATATTTTTTCTCAAAAACGGTAAGTCTGGCGTGGTTTTGACCATAACAAGATTTGTAGAGGCATTCATTACGAACATTTTAAACCAAAAATCTTTATTCTAGGCCTACTAGTTTCCGAGAAAATGAAAATAAACCAAATTATGCCATACTTTTAGCTGAAAATATGTATGTTATTGTGCGATGCACATATTTTTTCTCAAAAACGGTAAGTCTGGCGTGGTTTTGACCATAACAAGATTTGTAGAGGCATTCATTACGAACATTTTAAACCAAAAATCTTAATTCTAGGCCTACTAGTTTCCGAGAAAATGAAAATAAACCAAATTATGCCATACTTTTAGCTGAAAATATGTATGTTATTGTGCGATGCACATATTTTTTCTCAAAAACGGTAATTCTGGCGTGGTTTTGACCATAACAAGATTTGTAGAGGCATTCATTACGAACATTTTCAACCAAAAATCTTTATTCTAGGCCTACTAGTTTCCGAGAAAATGAAAATAAACCAAATTATGCCATACTTTTAGCTGAAAATATGTATGTTATTGTGCGATGCACATATTTTTTCTCAAAAACGGTAAGTCTGGCGTGGTTTTGACCATAACAAGATTTGTAGAGGCATTCATTACGAACATTTTAAACCAAAAATCTTAATTCTAGGCCTACTAGTTTCCGAGAAAATGAAAATAAACCAAATTATGCCATACTTTTAGCTGAAAATATGTATGTTATTGTGCGATGCACATATTTTTTCTCAAAAACGGTAAGTCTGGCGTGGTTTTGACCATAACAAGATTTGTAGAGGCATTCATTACGAACATTTTAAACCAAAAATCTTAATTCTAGGCCTACTAGTTTCCGAGCAAATGAAAATAAACCAAATTATGCCATACTTTTAGCTGAAAATATGTAAAAATATGTATGTTATTGTGCGATGCACATATTTTTTCTCAAAAACGGTAAGTCTGGCGTGGTTTTGACCATAACAAGATTTGTAGAGGCATTCATTACGAACATTTTAAACCAAAAATCTTAATTCTAGGCCTACTAGTTTCCGAGAAAATGAAAATAAACCAAATTATGCCATACTTTTAGCTGAAAATATGTAAAAATATGTATGTTATTGTGCGATGCACATATTTTTTCTCAAAAACGGTAAGTCTGGCGTGGTTTTGACCATAACAAGATTTGTAGAGGCATTCATTACGAACATTTTAAACCAAAAATCTTAATTCTAGGCCTACTAGTTTCCGAGAAAATGAAAATAAACCAAATTATGCCATACTTTTAGCTGAAAATATGTATGTTATTGTGCGATGCACATATTTTTTCTCAAAAACGGTAAGTCTGGCGTGGTTTTGACCATAACAAGATTTGTAGAGGCATTCATTACGAACATTTTAAACCAAAAATCTTTATTCTAGGCCTACTAGTTTCCGAGAAAATGAAAATAAACCAAATTATGCCATACTTTTAGCTGAAAATATGTATGTTATTGTGCGATGCACATATTTTTTCTCAAAAACGGTAAGTCTGGCGTGGTTTTGACCATAACAAGATTTGTAGAGGCATTCATTACGAACATTTTAAACCAAAAATCTTAATTCTAGGCCTACTAGTTTCCGAGAAAATGAAAATAAACCAAATTATGCCATACTTTTAGCTGAAAATATGTATGTTATTGTGCGATGCACATATTTTTTCTCAAAAACGGTAAGTCTGGCGTGGTTTTGACCATAACAAGATTTGTAGAGGCATTCATTACGAACATTTTAAACCAAAAATCTTTATTCTAGGCCTACTAGTTTCCGAGAAAATGAAAATAAACCAAATTATGCCATACTTTTAGCTGAAAATATGTATGTTATTGTGCGATGCACATATTTTTTCTCAAAAACGGTAAGTCTGGCGTGGTTTTGACCATAACAAGATTTGTAGAGGCATTCATTACGAACATTTTAAACCAAAAATCTTTATTCTGGGCCTACTAGTTTCCGAGAAAATGAAAATAAACCAAATTATGCCATACTTTTAGCTGAAAATATGTATGTTATTGTGCGATGCACATATTTTTTCTCAAAAACGGTAAGTCTGGCGTGGTTTTGACCATAACAAGATTTGTAGAGGCATTCATTACGAACATTTTGAACCAAAAATCTTTATTCTAGGCCTACTAGTTTCCGAGAAAATGAAAATAAACCAAATTATGCCATACTTTTAGCTGAAAATATGTATGTTATTGTGCGATGCACATATTTTTTCTCAAAAACGGTAAGTCTGGCGTGGTTTTGACCATAACAAGATTTGTAGAGGCATTCATTACGAATATTTTAAACCAAAAATCTTAATTCTAGGCCTACTAGTTTCCGAGAAAATGAAAATAAACCAAATTATGCCATACTTTTAGCTGAAAATATGTATGTTATTGTGCGATGCACATATTTTTTCTCAAAAACGGTAAGTCTGGCGTGGTTTTGACCATAACAAGATCTTTAGAGGCATTCATTACGAACATTTTAAACCAAAAATCTTTATTCTAGGCCTACTAGTTTCCGAGAAAATGAAAATAAACCAAATTATGCCATACTTTTAGCTGAAAATATGTATGTTATTGTGCGATGCACATATTTTTTCTCAAAAACGGTAAGTCTGGCGTGGTTTTGACCATAACAAGATTTGTAGAGGCATTCATTACGAACATTTTAAACCAAAAATCTTTATTCTAGGCCTACTAGTTTCCGAGAAAATGAAAATAAACCAAATTATGCCATACTTTTAGCTGAAAATATGTATGTTATTGTGCGATGCACATATTTTTTCTCAAAAACTGTAAGTCTGGCGTGGTTTTGACCATAACAAGATTTGTAGAGGCATTCATTACGAACATTTTAAACCAAAAATCTTTATTCTAGGCCTACTAGTTTCCGAGAAAATGAAAATAAACCAAATTATGCCATACTTTTAGCTGAAAATATGTATGTTATTGTGCGATGCACATATTTTTTCTCAAAAACGGTAAGTCTGGCGTGGTTTTGACCATAACAAGATTTGTAGAGGCATTCATTACGAACATTTTCAACCAAAAATCTTTATTCTAGGCCTACTAGTTTCCGAGAAAATGAAAATAAACCAAATTATGCCATACTTTTAGCTGAAAATATGTATGTTATTGTGCGATGCACATATTTTTTCTCAAAAACGGTAAGTCTGGCGTGGTTTTGACCATAACAAGATTTGTAGAGGCATTCATTACGAACATTTTAAACCAAAAATCTTAATTCTAGGCCTACTAGTTTCCGAGAAAATGAAAATAAACCAAATTATGCCATACTTTTAGCTGAAAATATGTATGTTATTGTGCGATGCACATATTTTTTCTCAAAAACGGTAAGTCTGGCGTGGTTTTGACCATAACAAGATTTGTAGAGGCATTCATTACGAACATTTTAAACCAAAAATCTTAATTCTAGGCCTACTAGTTTCCGAGCAAATGAAAATAAACCAAATTATGCCATACTTTTAGCTGAAAATATGTAAAAATATGTATGTTATTGTGCGATGCACATATTTTTTCTCAAAAACGGTAAGTCTGGCGTGGTTTTGACCATAACAAGATTTGTAGAGGCATTCATTACGAACATTTTAAACCAAAAATCTTAATTCTAGGCCTACTAGTTTCCGAGAAAATGAAAATAAACCAAATTATGCCATACTTTTAGCTGAAAATATGTAAAAATATGTATGTTATTGTGCGATGCACATATTTTTTCTCAAAAACGGTAAGTCTGGCGTGGTTTTGACCATAACAAGATTTGTAGAGGCATTCATTACGAACATTTTAAACCAAAAATCTTAATTCTAGGCCTACTAGTTTCCGAGAAAATGAAAATAAACCAAATTATGCCATACTTTTAGCTGAAAATATGTATGTTATTGTGCGATGCACATATTTTTTCTCAAAAACGGTAAGTCTGGCGTGGTTTTGACCATAACAAGATTTGTAGAGGCATTCATTACGAACATTTTAAACCAAAAATCTTTATTCTAGGCCTACTAGTTTCCGAGAAAATGAAAATAAACCAAATTATGCCATACTTTTAGCTGAAAATATGTATGTTATTGTGCGATGCACATATTTTTTCTCAAAAACGGTAAGTCTGGCGTGGTTTTGACCATAACAAGATTTGTAGAGGCATTCATTACGAACATTTTAAACCAAAAATCTTTATTCTAGGCCTACTAGTTTCCGAGAAAATGAAAATAAACCAAATTATGCCATACTTTTAGCTGAAAATATGTATGTTATTGTGCGATGCACATATTTTTTCTCAAAAACGGTAAGTCTGGCGTGGTTTTGACCATAACAAGATTTGTAGAGGCATTCATTACGAACATTTTAAACCAAAAATCTTAATTCTAGGCCTACTAGTTTCCGAGAAAATGAAAATAAACCAAATTATGCCATACTTTTAGCTGAAAATATGTATGTTATTGTGCGATGCACATATTTTTTCTCAAAAACGGTAAGTCTGGCGTGGTTTTGACCATAACAAGATTTGTAGAGGCATTCATTACGAACATTTTAAACCAAAAATCTTTATTCTAGGCCTACTAGTTTCCGAGAAAATGAAAATAAACCAAATTATGCCATACTTTTAGCTGAAAATATGTATGTTATTGTGCGATGCACATATTTTTTCTCAAAAACGGTAAGTCTGGCGTGGTTTTGACCATAACAAGATTTGTAGAGGCATTCATTACGAACATTTTAAACCAAAAATCTTTATTCTGGGCCTACTAGTTTCCGAGAAAATGAAAATAAACCAAATTATGCCATACTTTTAGCTGAAAATATGTATGTTATTGTGCGATGCACATATTTTTTCTCAAAAACGGTAAGTCTGGCGTGGTTTTGACCATAACAAGATTTGTAGAGGCATTCATTACGAACATTTTGAACCAAAAATCTTTATTCTAGGCCTACTAGTTTCCGAGAAAATGAAAATAAACCAAATTATGCCATACTTTTAGCTGAAAATATGTATGTTATTGTGCGATGCACATATTTTTTCTCAAAAACGGTAAGTCTGGCGTGGTTTTGACCATAACAAGATTTGTAGAGGCATTCATTACGAACATTTTAAACCAAAAATCTTAATTCTAGGCCTACTAGTTTCCGAGAAAATGAAAATAAACCAAATTATGCCATACTTTTAGCTGAAAATATGTATGTTATTGTGCGATGCACATATTTTTTCTCAAAAACGGTAAGTCTGGCGTGGTTTTGACCATAACAAGATCTTTAGAGGCATTCATTACGAACATTTTAAACCAAAAATCTTTATTCTAGGCCTACTAGTTTCCGAGAAAATGAAAATAAACCAAATTATGCCATACTTTTAGCTGAAAATATGTATGTTATTGTGCGATGCACATATTTTTTCTCAAAAACGGTAAGTCTGGCGTGGTTTTGACCATAACAAGATTTGTAGAGGCATTCATTACGAACATTTTAAACCAAAAATCTTTATTCTAGGCCTACTAGTTTCCGAGAAAATGAAAATAAACCAAATTATGCCATACTTTTAGCTGAAAATATGTATGTTATTGTGCGATGCACATATTTTTTCTCAAAAACGGTAAGTCTGGCGTGGTTTTGACCATAACAAGATTTGTAGAGGCATTCATTACGAACATTTTAAACCAAAAATCTTAATTCTAGGCCTACTAGTTTCCGAGAAAATGAAAATAAACCAAATTATGCCATACTTTTAGCTGAAAATATGTATGTTATTGTGCGATGCACATATTTTTTCTCAAAAACGGTAAGTCTGGCGTGGTTTTGACCATAACAAGATTTGTAGAGGCATTCATTACGAACATTTTAAACCAAAAATCTTTATTCTAGGCCTACTAGTTTCCGAGAAAATGAAAATAAACCAAATTATGCCATACTTTTAGCTGAAAATATGTATGTTATTGTGCGATGCACATATTTTTTCTCAAAAACGGTAAGTCTGGCGTGGTTTTGACCATAACAAGATTTGTAGAGGCATTCATTACGAATATTTTAAACCAAAAATCTTAATTCTAGGCCTACTAGTTTCCGAGAAAATGAAAATAAACCAAATTATGCCATACTTTTAGCTGAAAATATGTATGTTATTGTGCGATGCACATATTTTTTCTCAAAAACGGTAAGTCTGGCGTGGTTTTGACCATAACAAGATTTGTAGAGGCATTCATTACGAACATTTTAAACCAAAAATCTTAATTCTAGGCCTACTAGTTTCCGAGAAAATGAAAATAAACCAAATTATGCCATACTTTTAGCTGAAAATATGTATGTTATTGTGCGATGCACATATTTTTTCTCAAAAACGGTAAGTCTGGCGTGGTTTTGACCATAACAAGATTTGTAGAGGCATTCATTACGAACATTTTAAACCAAAAATCTTAATTCTAGGCCTACTAGTTTCCGAGAAAATGAAAATAAACCAAATTATGCCATACTTTTAGCTGAAAATATGTATGTTATTGTGCGATGCACATATTTTTTCTCAAAAACGGTAAGTCTGGCGTGGTTTTGACCATAACAAGATTTGTAGAGGCATTCATTACGAACATTTTAAACCAAAAATCTTAATTCTAGGCCTACTAGTTTCCGAGAAAATGAAAATAAACCAAATTATGCCATACTTTTAGCTGAAAATATGTAAAAATATGTATGTTATTGTGCGATGCACATATTTTTTCTCAAAAACGGTAAGTCTGGCGTGGTTTTGACCATAACAAGATTTGTAGAGGCATTCATTACGAACATTTTAAACCAAAAATCTTAATTCTAGGCCTACTAGTTTCCGAGAAAATGAAAATAAACCAAATTATGCCATACTTTTAGCTGAAAATATGTAAAAATATGTATGTTATTGTGCGATGCACATATTTTTTCTCAAAAACGGTAAGTCTGGCGTGGTTTTGACCATAACAAGATTTGTAGAGGCATTCATTACGAACATTTTAAACCAAAAATCTTAATTCTAGGCCTACTAGTTTCCGAGAAAATGAAAATAAACCAAATTATGCCATACTTTTAGCTGAAAATATGTATGTTATTGTGCGATGCACATATTTGTAGATATGTAAAAAGATATGTAAAAATATGTATGTTATTGTGCGATGCACATATTTTTTCTCAAAAACGGTAAGTCTGGCGTGGTTTTGACCATAACAAGATTTGTAGAGGCATTCATTACGAACATTTTAAACCAAAAATCTTAATTCTAGGCCTACTAGTTTCCGAGAAAATGAAAATAAACCAAATTATGCCATACTTTTAGCTGAAAATATGTATGTTATTGTGCGATGCACATATTTTTTCTCAAAAACGGTAAGTCTGGCGTGGTTTTGACCATAACAAGATTTGTAGAGGCATTCATTACGAACATTTTAAACCAAAAATCTTAATTCTAGGCCTACTAGTTTCCGAGAAAATGAAAATAAACCAAATTATGCCATACTTTTAGCTGAAAATATGTATGTTATTGTGCGATGCACATATTTTTTCTCAAAAACGGTAAGTCTGGCGTGGTTTTGACCATAACAAGATTTGTAGAGGCATTCATTACGAACATTTTAAACCGAAAATCTTTATTCTAGGCCTACTAGTTTCCGAGAAAATGAAAATAAACCAAATTATGCCATACTTTTAGCTGAAAATATGTAAAAATATGTATGTTATTGTGCGATGCACATATTTTTTCTCAAAAACGGTAAGTCTGGCGTGGTTTTGACCATAACAAGATTTGTAGAGGCATTCATTACGAACATTTTAAACCAAAAATCTTAATTCTAGGCCTACTAGTTTCCGAGAAAATGAAAATAAACCAAATTATGCCATACTTTTAGCTGAAAATATGTATGTTATTGTGCGATGCACATATTTTTTCTCAAAAACGGTAAGTCTGGCGTGGTTTTGACCATAACAAGATTTGTAGAGGCATTCATTACGAACATTTTAAACCAAAAATCTTAATTCTAGGCCTACTAGTTTCCGAGAAAATGAAAATAAACCAAATTATGCCATACTTTTAGCTGAAAATATGTATGTTATTGTGCGATGCACATATTTTTTCTCAAAAACGGTAAGTCTGGCGTGGTTTTGACCATAACAAGATTTGTAGAGGCATTCATTACGAACATTTTAAACCAAAAATCTTTATTCTAGGCCTACTAGTTTCCGAGAAAATGAAAATAAACCAAATTATGCCATACTTTTAGCTGAAAATATGTATGTTATTGTGCGATGCACATATTTTTTCTCAAAAACGGTAAGTCTGGCGTGGTTTTGACCATAACAAGATTTGTAGAGGCATTCATTACGAACATTTTAAACCAAAAATCTTAATTCTAGGCCTACTAGTTTCCGAGAAAATGAAAATAAACCAAATTATGCCATACTTTTAGCTGAAAATATGTATGTTATTGTGCGATGCACATATTTTTTCTCAAAAACGGTAAGTCTGGCGTGGTTTTGACCATAACAAGATTTGTAGAGGCATTCATTACGAACATTTTAAACCAAAAATCTTTATTCTAGGCCTACTAGTTTCCGAGAAAATGAAAATAAACCAAATTATGCCATACTTTTAGCTGAAAATATGTATGTTATTGTGCGATGCACATATTTTTTCTCAAAAACGGTAAGTCTGGCGTGGTTTTGACCATAACAAGATTTGTAGAGGCATTCATTACGAACATTTTAAACCAAAAATCTTAATTCTAGGCCTACTAGTTTCCGAGAAAATGAAAATAAACCAAATTATGCCATACTTTTAGCTGAAAATATGTATGTTATTGTGCGATGCACATATTTTTTCTCAAAAACGGTAAGTCTGGCGTGGTTTTGACCATAACAAGATTTGTAGAGGCATTCATTACGAACATTTTAAACCAAAAATCTTTATTCTAGGCCTACTAGTTTCCGAGAAAATGAAAATAAACCAAATTATGCCATACTTTTAGCTGAAAATATGTATGTTATTGTGCGATGCACATATTTTTTCTCAAAAACGGTAAGTCTGGCGTGGTTTTGACCATAACAAGATTTGTAGAGGCATTCATTACGAACATTTTAAACCAAAAATCTTAATTCTAGGCCTACTAGTTTCCGAGAAAATGAAAATAAACCAAATTATGCCATACTTTTAGCTGAAAATATGTATGTTATTGTGCGATGCACATATTTTTTCTCAAAAACGGTAAGTCTGGCGTGGTTTTGACCATAACAAGATTTGTAGAGGCATTCATTACGAACATTTTAAACCAAAAATCTTTATTCTAGGCCTACTAGTTTCCGAGAAAATGAAAATAAACCAAATTATGCCATACTTTTAGCTGAAAATATGTATGTTATTGTGCGATGCACATATTTTTTCTCAAAAACGGTAAGTCTGGCGTGGTTTTGACCATAACAAGATTTGTAGAGGCATTCATTACGAACATTTTAAACCAAAAATCTTTATTCTAGGCCTACTAGTTTCCGAGAAAATGAAAATAAACCAAATTATGCCATACTTTTAGCTGAAAATATGTATGTTATTGTGCGATGCACATATTTTTTCACAAAAAAGGTAAGTCTGGCGTGGTTTTGACCATAACAAGATTTGTAGAGGCATTCATTACGAACATTTTAAACCAAAAATCTTAATTCTAGGCCTACTAGTTTCCGAGAAAATGAAAATAAACCAAATTATGCCATACTTTTAGCTGAAAATATGTATGTTATTGTGCGATGCACATATTTTTTCTCAAAAACGGTAAGTCTGGCGTGGTTTTGACCATAACAAGATTTGTAGAGGCATTCATTACGAACATTTTAAACCAAAAATCTTAATTCTAGGCCTACTAGTTTCCGAGAAAATGAAAATAAACCAAATTATGCCATACTTTTAGCTGAAAATATGTATGTTATTGTGCGATGCACATATTTTTTCTCAAAAACGGTAAGTCTGGCGTGGTTTTGACCATAACAAGATTTGTAGAGGCATTCATTACGAACATTTTAAACCAAAAATCTTAATTCTAGGCCTACTAGTTTCCGAGAAAATGAAAATAAACCAAATTATGCCATACTTTTAGCTGAAAATATGTATGTTATTGTGCGATGCACATATTTTTTCTCAAAAACGGTAAGTCTGGCGTGGTTTTGACCATAACAAGATTTGTAGAGGCATTCATTACGAACATTTTAAACCAAAAATCTTTATTCTAGGCCTACTAGTTTCCGAGAAAATGAAAATAAACCAAATTATGCCATACTTTTAGCTGAAAATATGTATGTTATTGTGCGATGCACATATTTTTTCTCAAAAACGGTAAGTCTGGCGTGGTTTTGACCATAACAAGATTTGTAGAGGCATTCATTACGAACATTTTAAACCAAAAATCTTAATTCTAGGCCTACTAGTTTCCGAGAAAATGAAAATAAACCAAATTATGCCATACTTTTAGCTGAAAATATGTATGTTATTGTGCGATGCACATATTTTTTCTCAAAAACGGTAAGTCTGGCGTGGTTTTGACCATAACAAGATTTGTAGAGGCATTCATTACGAACATTTTAAACCAAAAATCTTTATTCTAGGCCTACTAGTTTCCGAGAAAATGAAAATAAACCAAATTATGCCATACTTTTAGCTGAAAATATGTATGTTATTGTGCGATGAACATATTTTTTCTCAAAAACGGTAAGTCTGGCGTGGTTTTGACCAAAACAAGATTTGTAGAGGCATTCATTACGAACATTTTAAACCAAAAATCTTAATTCTAGGCCTACTAGTTTCCGAGAAAATGAAAATAAACCAAATTATGCCATACTTTTAGCTGAAAATATGTATGTTATTGTGCGATGCACATATTTTTTCTCAAAAACGGTAAGTCTGGCGTGGTTTTGACCATAACAAGATTTGTAGAGGCATTCATTACGAACATTTTAAACCAAAAATCTTAATTCTAGGCCTACTAGTTTCCGAGAAAATGAAAATAAACCAAATTATGCCATACTTTTAGCTGAAAATATGTATGTTATTGTGCGATGCACATATTTTTTCTCAAAAACGGTAAGTCTGGCGTGGTTTTGACCATAACAAGATTTGTAGAGGCATTCATTACGAACATTTTAAACCAAAAATCTTTATTCTAGGCCTACTAGTTTCCGAGAAAATGAAAATAAACCAAATTATGCCATACTTTTAGCTGAAAATATGTATGTTATTGTGCGATGCACATATTTTTTTTCAAAAACGGTAAGTCTGGCGTGGTTTTGACCATAACAAGATTTGTAGAGGCATTCATTACGAACATTTTAAACCAAAAATCTTAATTCTAGGCCTACTAGTTTCCGAGAAAATGAAAATAAACCAAATTATGCCATACTTTTAGCTGAAAATATGTATGTTATTGTGCGATGCACATATTTTTTCTCAAAAACGGTAAGTCTGGCGTGGTTTTGACCATAACAAGATTTGTAGAGGCATTCATTACGAACATTTTAAACCAAAAATCTTTATTCTAGGCCTACTAGTTTCCGAGAAAATGAAAATAAACCAAATTATGCCATACTTTTAGCTGAAAATATGTATGTTATTGTGCGATGCACATATTTTTTCTCAAAAACGGTAAGTCTGGCGTGGTTTTGACCATAACAAGATTTGTAGAGGCATTCATTACGAACATTTTAAACCAAAAATCTTAATTCTAGGCCTACTAGTTTCCGAGAAAATGAAAATAAACCAAATTATGCCATACTTTTAGCTGAAAATATGTATGTTATTGTGCGATGCACATATTTTTTCTCAAAAACGGTAAGTCTGGCGTGGTTTTGACCATAACAAGATTTGTAGAGGCATTCATTACGAACATTTTAAACCAAAAATCTTAATTCTAGGCCTACTAGTTTCCGAGAAAATGAAAATAAACCAAATTATGCCATACTTTTAGCTGAAAATATGTATGTTATTGTGCGATGCACATATTTTTTCTCAAAAACGGTAAGTCTGGCGTGGTTTTGACCATAACAAGATTTGTAGAGGCATTCATTACGAACATTTTAAACCAAAAATCTTTATTCTAGGCCTACTAGTTTCCGAGAAAATGAAAATAAACCAAATTATGCCATACTTTTAGCTGAAAATATGTATGTTATTGTGCGATGCACATATTTTTTCTCAAAAACGGTAAGTCTGGCGTGGTTTTGACCATAACAAGATTTGTAGAGGCATTCATTACGAACATTTTAAACTAAAAATCTTAATTCTAGGCCTACTAGTTTCCGAGAAAATGAAAATAAACCAAATTATGCCATACTTTTAGCTGAAAATATGTAAAAATATGTATGTTATTGTGCGATGCACATATTTTTTCTCAAAAACGGTAAGTCTGGCGTGGTTTTGACCATAACAAGATTTGTAGAGGCATTCATTACGAACATTTTAAACCAAAAATCTTAATTCTAGGCCTACTAGTTTCCGAGAAAATGAAAATAAACCAAATTATGCCATACTTTTAGCTGAAAATATGTATGTTATTGTGCGATGCACATATTTTTTCTCAAAAACGGTAAGTCTGGCGTGGTTTTGACCATAACAAGATTTGTAGAGGCATTCATTACGAACATTTTAAACCAAAAATCTTAATTCTAGGCCTACTAGTTTCCGAGAAAATGAAAATAAACCAAATTATGCCATACTTTTAGCTGAAAATATGTATGTTATTGTGCGATGCACATATTTTTTCTCAAAAACGGTAAGTCTGGCGTGGTTTTGACCATAACAAGATTTGTAGAGGCATTCATTACGAACATTTTAAACCAAAAATCTTAATTCTAGGCCTACTAGTTTCCGAGAAAATGAAAATAAACCAAATTATGCCATACTTTTAGCTGAAAATATGTATGTTATTGTGCGATGCACATATTTTTTCTCAAAAACGGTAAGTCTGGCGTGGTTTTGACCATAACAAGATTTGTAGAGGCATTCATTACGAACATTTTAAACTAAAAATCTTAATTCTAGGCCTACTAGTTTCCGAGAAAATGAAAATAAACCAAATTATGCCATACTTTTAGCTGAAAATATGTAAAAATATGTATGTTATTGTGCGATGCACATATTTTTTCTCAAAAACGGTAAGTCTGGCGTGGTTTTGACCATAACAAGATTTGTAGAGGCATTCATTACGAACATTTTAAACCAAAAATCTTAATTCTAGGCCTACTAGTTTCCGAGAAAATGAAAATAAACCAAATTATGCCATACTTTTAGCTGAAAATATGTATGTTATTGTGCGATGCACATATTTTTTCTCAAAAACGGTAAGTCTGGCGTGGTTTTGACCATAACAAGATTTGTAGAGGCATTCATTACGAACATTTTAAACTAAAAATCTTAATTCTAGGCCTACTAGTTTCCGAGAAAATGAAAATAAACCAAATTATGCCATACTTTTAGCTGAAAATATGTAAAAATATGTATGTTATTGTGCGATGCACATATTTTTTCTCAAAAACGGTAAGTCTGGCGTGGTTTTGACCATAACAAGATTTGTAGAGGCATTCATTACGAACATTTTAAACCAAAAATCTTAATTCTAGGCCTACTAGTTTCCGAGAAAATGAAAATAAACCAAATTATGCCATACTTTTAGCTGAAAATATGTAAAAATATGTATGTTATTGTGCGATGCACATATTTTTTCTCAAAAACGGTAAGTCTGGCGTGGTTTTGACCATAACAAGATTTGTAGAGGCATTCATTACGAACATTTTAAACCAAAAATCTTAATTCTAGGCCTACTAGTTTCCGAGAAAATGAAAATAAACCAAATTATGCCATACTTTTAGCTGAAAATATGCGATGCACATATTTTTTCTCAAAAACGGTAAGTCTGGCGTGGTTTTGACCATAACAAGATTTGTAGAGGCATTCATTACGAACATTTTAAACCAAAAATCTTAATTCTAGGCCTACTAGTTTCCGAGAAAATGAAAATAAACCAAATTATGCCATACTTTTAGCTGAAAATATGTATGTTATTGTGCGATGCACATATTTTTTCTCAAAAACGGTAAGTCTGGCGTGGTTTTGACCATAACAAGATTTGTAGAGGCATTCATTACGAACATTTTAAACCAAAAATCTTAATTCTAGGCCTACTAGTTTCCGAGAAAATGAAAATAAACCAAATTATGCCATACTTTTAGCTGAAAATATGTAAAAATATGTATGTTATTGTGCGATGCACATATTTTTTCTCAAAAAACGGTAAGTCTGGCGTGGTTTTGACCATAACAAGATTTGTAGAGGCATTCATTACGAACATTTTAAACCAAAAATCTTAATTCTAGGCCTACTAGTTTCCGAGAAAATGAAAATAAACCAAATTATGCCATACTTTTAGCTGAAAATATGTATGTTATTGTGCGATGCACATATTTTTTCTCAAAAACGGTAAGTCTGGCGTGGTTTTGACCATAACAAGATTTGTAGAGGCATTCATTACGAACATTTTAAACCAAAAATCTTAATTCTAGGCCTACTAGTTTCCGAGAAAATGAAAATAAACCAAATTATGCCATACTTTTAGCTGAAAATATGTATGTTATTGTGCGATGCACATATTTTTTCTCAAAAACGGTAAGTCTGGCGTGGTTTTGACCATAACAAGATTTGTAGAGGCATTCATTACGAACATTTTAAACCAAAAATCTTAATTCTAGGCCTACTAGTTTCCGAGAAAATGAAAATAAACCAAATTATGCCATACTTTTAGCTGAAAATATGTAAAAATATGTATGTTATTGTGCGATGCACATATTTTTTCTCAAAAACGGTAAGTCTGGCGTGGTTTTGACCATAACAAGATTTGTAGAGGCATTCATTACGAACATTTTAAACTAAAAATCTTAATTCTAGGCCTACTAGTTTCCGAGAAAATGAAAATAAACCAAATTATGCCATACTTTTAGCTGAAAATATGTAAAAATATGTATGTTATTGTGCGATGCACATATTTTTTCTCAAAAACGGTAAGTCTGGCGTGGTTTTGACCATAACAAGATTTGTAGAGGCATTCATTACGAACATTTTAAACCAAAAATCTTAATTCTAGGCCTACTAGTTTCCGAGAAAATGAAAATAAACCAAATTATGCCATACTTTTAGCTGAAAATATGTATGTTATTGTGCGATGCACATATTTTTTCTCAAAAACGGTAAGTCTGGCGTGGTTTTGACCATAACAAGATTTGTAGAGGCATTCATTACGAACATTTTAAACCAAAAATCTTAATTCTAGGCCTACTAGTTTCCGAGAAAATGAAAATAAACCAAATTATGCCATACTTTTAGCTGAAAATATGTAAAAATATGTATGTTATTGTGCGATGCACATATTTTTTCTCAAAAACGGTAAGTCTGGCGTGGTTTTGACCATAACAAGATTTGTAGAGGCATTCATTACGAACATTTTAAACCAAAAATCTTAATTCTAGGCCTACTAGTTTCCGAGAAAATGAAAATAAACCAAATTATGCCATACTTTTAGCTGAAAATATGTAAAAATATGTATGTTATTGTGCGATGCACATATTTTTTCTCAAAAACGGTAAGTCTGGCGTGGTTTTGACCATAACAAGATTTGTAGAGGCATTCATTACGAACATTTTAAACCAAAAATCTTAATTCTAGGCCCACTAGTTTCCGAGAAAATGAAAATAAACCAAATTATGCCATACTTTTAGCTGAAAATATGTAAAAATATGTATGTTATTGTGCGATGCACATATTTTTTCTCAAAAACGGTAAGTCTGGCGTGGTTTTGACCATAACAAGATTTGTAGAGGCATTCATTACGAACATTTTAAACCAAAAATCTTAATTCTAGGCCTACTAGTTTCCGAGAAAATGAAAATAAACCAAATTATGCCATACTTTTAGCTGAAAATATGTATGTTATTGTGCGATGCACATATTTTTTCTCAAAAACGGTAAGTCTGGCGTGGTTTTGACCATAACAAGATTTGTAGAGGCATTCATTACGAACATTTTAAACCAAAAATCTTTATTCTAGGCCTACTAGTTTCCGAGAAAATGAAAATAAACCAAATTATGCCATACTTTTAGCTGAAAATATGTATGTTATTGTGCGATGCACATATTTTTTCTCAAAAACGGTAAGTCTGGCGTGGTTTTGACCATAACAAGATTTGTAGAGGCATTCATTACGAACATTTTAAACTAAAAATCTTAATTCTAGGCCTACTAGTTTCCGAGAAAATGAAAATAAACCAAATTATGCCATACTTTTAGCTGAAAATATGTAAAAATATGTATGTTATTGTGCGATGCACATATTTTTTCTCAAAAACGGTAAGTCTGGCGTGGTTTTGACCATAACAAGATTTGTAGAGGCATTCATTACGAACATTTTAATCCAAAAATCTTAATTCTAGGCCTACTAGTTTCTGAGAAAATGAAAATAAACCAAATTATGCCATACTTTTAGCTGAAAATATGTATGTTATTGTGCGATGCACATATTTTTTCTCAAAAACGGTAAGTCTGGCGTGGTTTTGACCATAACAAGATTTGTAGAGGCATTCATTACGAACATTTTAAACCAAAAATCTTAATTCTAGGCCTACTAGTTTCCGAGAAAATGAAAATAAACCAAATTATGCCATACTTTTAGCTGAAAATATGTAAAAATATGTATGTTATTGTGCGATGCACATATTTTTTCTCAAAAACGGTAAGTCTGGCGTGGTTTTGACCATAACAAGATTTGTAGAGGCATTCATTACGAACATTTTAAACCAAAAATCTTAATTCTAGGCCTACTAGTTTCCGAGAAAATGAAAATAAACCAAATTATGCCATACTTTTAGCTGAAAATATGTATGTTATTGTGCGATGCACATATTTTTTCTCAAAAACGGTAAGTCTGGCGTGGTTTTGACCATAACAAGATTTGTAGAGGCATTCATTACGAACATTTTAAACTAAAAATCTTAATTCTAGGCCTACTAGTTTCCGAGAAAATGAAAATAAACCAAATTATGCCATACTTTTAGCTGAAAATATGTAAAAATATGTATGTTATTGTGCGATGCACATATTTTTTCTCAAAAACGGTAAGTCTGGCGTGGTTTTGACCATAACAAGATTTGTAGAGGCATTCATTACGAACATTTTAAACCAAAAATCTTAATTCTAGGCCTACTAGTTTCCGAGAAAATGAAAATAAACCAAATTATGCCATACTTTTAGCTGAAAATATGTATGTTATTGTGCGATGCACATATTTTTTCTCAAAAACGGTAAGTCTGGCGTGGTTTTGACCATAACAAGATTTGTAGAGGCATTCATTACGAACATTTTAAACTAAAAATCTTAATTCTAGGCCTACTAGTTTCCGAGAAAATGAAAATAAACCAAATTATGCCATACTTTTAGCTGAAAATATGTATGTTATTGTGCGATGCACATATTTTTTCTCAAAAACGGTAAGTCTGGCGTGGTTTTGACCATAACAAGATTTGTAGAGGCATTCATTACGAACATTTTAAACCAAAAATCTTAATTCTAGGCCTACTAGTTTCCGAGAAAATGAAAATAAACCAAATTATGCCATACTTTTAGCTGAAAATATGTATGTTATTGTGCGATGCACATATTTTTTCTCAAAAACGGTAAGTCTGGCGTGGTTTTGACCATAACAAGATTTGTAGAGGCATTCATTACGAACATTTTAAACCAAAAATCTTAATTCTAGGCCTACTAGTTTCCGAGAAAATGAAAATAAACCAAATTATGCCATACTTTTAGCTGAAAATATGCGATGCACATATTTTTTCTCAAAAACGGTAAGTCTGGCGTGGTTTTGACCATAACAAGATTTGTAGAGGCATTCATTACGAACATTTTAAACCAAAAATCTTAATTCTAGGCCTACTAGTTTCCGAGAAAATGAAAATAAACCAAATTATGCCATACTTTTAGCTGAAAATATGTATGTTATTGTGCGATGCACATATTTTTTCTCAAAAACGGTAAGTCTGGCGTGGTTTTGACCATAACAAGATTTGTAGAGGCATTCATTACGAACATTTTAAACCAAAAATCTTAATTCTAGGCCTACTAGTTTCCGAGAAAATGAAAATAAACCAAATTATGCCATACTTTTAGCTGAAAATATGTAAAAATATGTATGTTATTGTGCGATGCACATATTTTTTCTCAAAAACGGTAAGTCTGGCGTGGTTTTGACCATAACAAGATTTGTAGAGGCATTCATTACGAACATTTTAAACCAAAAATCTTAATTCTAGGCCTACTAGTTTCCGAGAAAATGAAAATAAACCAAATTATGCCATACTTTTAGCTGAAAATATGTATGTTATTGTGCGATGCACATATTTTTTCTCAAAAACGGTAAGTCTGGCGTGGTTTTGACCATAACAAGATTTGTAGAGGCATTCATTACGAACATTTTAAACCAAAAATCTTAATTCTAGGCCTACTAGTTTCCGAGAAAATGAAAATAAACCAAATTATGCCATACTTTTAGCTGAAAATATGTATGTTATTGTGCGATGCACATATTTTTTCTCAAAAACGGTAAGTCTGGCGTGGTTTTGACCATAACAAGATTTGTAGAGGCATTCATTACGAACATTTTAAACCAAAAATCTTAATTCTAGGCCTACTAGTTTCCGAGAAAATGAAAATAAACCAAATTATGCCATACTTTTAGCTGAAAATATGTAAAAATATGTATGTTATTGTGCGATGCACATATTTTTTCTCAAAAACGGTAAGTCTGGCGTGGTTTTGACCATAGCAAGATTTGTAGAGGCATTCATTACGAACATTTTAAACCAAAAATCTTAATTCTAGGCCTACTAGTTTCCGAGAAAATGAAAATAAACCAAATTATGCCATACTTTTAGCTGAAAATATGTAAAAATATGTATGTTATTGTGCGATGCACATATTTTTTCTCAAAAACGGTAAGTCTGGCGTGGTTTTGACCATAACAAGATTTGTAGAGGCATTCATTACGAACATTTTAAACCAAAAATCTTAATTCTAGGCCTACTAGTTTCCGAGAAAATGAAAATAAACCAAATTATGCCATACTTTTAGCTGAAAATATGTAAAAATATGTATGTTATTGTGCGATGCACATATTTTTTCTCAAAAACGGTAAGTCTGGCGTGGTTTTGACCATAACAAGATTTGTAGAGGCATTCATTACGAACATTTTAAACCAAAAATCTTAATTCTAGGCCTACTAGTTTCCGAGAAAATGAAAATAAACCAAATTATGCCATACTTTTAGCTGAAAATATGTAAAAATATGTATGTTATTGTGCGATGCACATATTTTTTCTCAAAAACGGTAAGTCTGGCGTGGTTTTGACCATAACAAGATTTGTAGAGGCATTCATTACGAACATTTTAAACCAAAAATCTTAATTCTAGGCCTACTAGTTTCCGAGAAAATGAAAATAAACCAAATTATGCCATACTTTTAGCTGAAAATATGTAAAAATATGTATGTTATTGTGCGATGCACATATTTTTTCTCAAAAACGGTAAGTCTGGCGTGGTTTTGACCATAACAAGATTTGTAGAGGCATTCATTACGAACATTTTAAACCAAAAATCTTAATTCTAGGCCTACTAGTTTCCGAGAAAATGAAAATAAACCAAATTATGCCATACTTTTAGCTGAAAATATGTAAAAATATGTATGTTATTGTGCGATGCACATATTTTTTCTCAAAAACGGTAAGTCTGGCGTGGTTTTGACCATAACAAGATTTGTAGAGGCATTCATTACGAACATTTTAAACCAAAAATCTTAATTCTAGGCCCACTAGTTTCCGAGAAAATGAAAATAAACCAAATTATGCCATACTTTTAGCTGAAAATATGTAAAAATATGTATGTTATTGTGCGATGCACATATTTTTTCTCAAAAACGGTAAGTCTGGCGTGGTTTTGACCATAACAAGATTTGTAGAGGCATTCATTACGAACATTTTAAACCAAAAATCTTAATTCTAGGCCTACTAGTTTCCGAGAAAATGAAAATAAACCAAATTATGCCATACTTTTAGCTGAAAATATGTATGTTATTGTGCGATGCACATATTTTTTCTCAAAAACGGTAAGTCTGGCGTGGTTTTGACCATAACAAGATTTGTAGAGGCATTCATTACGAACATTTTAAACCAAAAATCTTAATTCTAGGCCTACTAGTTTCCGAGAAAATGAAAATAAACAAAATTATGCCATACTTTTAGCTGAAAATATGTATGTTATTGTGCGATGCACATATTTTTTCTCAAAAACGGTAAGTCTGGCGTGGTTTTGACCATAACAAGATTTGTAGAGGCATTCATTACGAACATTTTAAACCAAAAATCTTTATTCTAGGCCTACTAGTTTCCGAGAAAATGAAAATAAACCAAATTATGCCATACTTTTAGCTGAAAATATGTATGTTATTGTGCGATGCACATATTTTTTCTCAAAAACGGTAAGTCTGGCGTGGTTCTGACCATAACAAGATTTGTAGAGGCATTCATTACGAACATTTTAAACCAAAAATCTTAATTCTAGGCCTACTAGTTTCCGAGAAAATGAAAATAAACCAAATTATGCCATACTTTTAGCTGAAAATATGTATGTTATTGTGCGATGCACATATTTTTTCTCAAAAACGGTAAGTCTGGCGTGGTTTTGACCATAACAAGATTTGTAGAGGCATTCATTACGAACATTTTAAACCAAAAATCTTAATTCTAGGCCTACTAGTTTCCGAGAAAATGAAAATAAACCAAATTATGCCATACTTTTAGCTGAAAATATGTATGTTATTGTGCGATGCACATATTTTTTCTCAAAAACGGTAAGTCTGGCGTGGTTTTGACCATAACAAGATTTGTAGAGGCATTCATTACGAACATTTTAAACCAAAAATCTTAATTCTAGGCCTACTAGTTTCCGAGAAAATGAAAATAAACCAAATTATGCCATACTTTTAGCTGAAAATATGTATGTTATTGTGCGATGCACATATTTTTTCTCAAAAACGGTAAGTCTGGCGTGGTTTTGACCATAACAAGATTTGTAGAGGCATTCATTACGAACATTTTAAACCAAAAATCTTAATTCTAGGCCTACTAGTTTCCGAGAAAATGAAAATAAACCAAATTATGCCATACTTTTAGCTGAAAATATGTAAAAATATGTATGTTATTGTGCGATGCACATATTTTTTCTCAAAAACGGTAAGTCTGGCGTGGTTTTGACCATAACAAGATTTGTAGAGGCATTCATTACGAACATTTTAAACCAAAAATCTTAATTCTAGGCCTACTAGTTTCCGAGAAAATGAAAATAAACCAAATTATGCCATACTTTTAGCTGAAAATATGTATGTTATTGTGCGATGCACATATTTTTTCTCAAAAACGGTAAGTCTGGCGTGGTTTTGACCATAACAAGATTTGTAGAGGCATTCATTACGAACATTTTAAACCAAAAATCTTAATTCTAGGCCTACTAGTTTCCGAGAAAATGAAAATAAACCAAATTATGCCATACTTTTAGCTGAAAATATGTATGTTATTGTGCGATGCACATATTTTTTCTCAAAAACGGTAAGTCTGGCGTGGTTTTGACCATAACAAGATTTGTAGAGGCATTCATTACGAACATTTTAAACCAAAAATCTTAATTCTAGGCCTACTAGTTTCCGAGAAAATGAAAATAAACCAAATTATGCCATACTTTTAGCTGAAAATATGTAAAAATATGTATGTTATTGTGCGATACACATATTTTTTCTCAAAAACGGTAAGTCTGGCGTGGTTTTGACCATAACAAGATTTGTAGAGGCATTCATTACGAACATTTTAAACCAAAAATCTTAATTCTAGGCCTACTAGTTTCCGAGAAAATGAAAATAAACCAAATTATGCCATACTTTTAGCTGAAAATATGTATGTTATTGTGCGATGCACATATTTTTTCTCAAAAACGGTAAGTCTGGCGTGGTTTTGACCATAACAAGATTTGTAGAGGCATTCATTACGAACATTTTAAACCAAAAATCTTAATTCTAGGCCTACTAGTTTCCGAGAAAATGAAAATAAACCAAATTATGCCATACTTTTAGCTGAAAATATGTATGTTATTGTGCGATGCACATATTTTTTCTCAAAAACGGTAAGTCTGGCGTGGTTTTGACCATAACAAGATTTGTAGAGGCATTCATTACGAACATTTTAAACCAAAAATCTTAATTCTAGGCCTACTAGTTTCCGAGAAAATGAAAATAAACCAAATTATGCCATACTTTTAGCTGAAAATATGTATGTTATTGTGCGATGCACATATTTTTTCTCAAAAACGGTAAGTCTGGCGTGGTTTTGACCATAACAAGATTTGTAGAGGCATTCATTACGAACATTTTAAACCAAAAATCTTTATTCTAGGCCTACTAGTTTCCGAGAAAATGAAAATAAACCAAATTATGCCATACTTTTAGCTGAAAATATGTAAAAATATGTATGTTATTGTGCGATGCACATATTTTTTCTCAAAAACGGTAAGTCTGGCGTGGTTTTGACCATAACAAGATTTGTAGAGGCATTCATTACGAACATTTTAAACCAAAAATCTTAATTCTAGGCCTACTAGTTTCCGAGAAAATGAAAATAAACCAAATTATGCCATACTTTTAGCTGAAAATATGTATGTTATTGTGCGATGCACATATTTTTTCTCAAAAACGGTAAGTCTGGCGTGGTTTTGACCATAACAAGATTTGTAGAGGCATTCATTACGAACATTTTAAACCAAAAATCTTAATTCTAGGCCTACTAGTTTCCGAGAAAATGAAAATAAACCAAATTATGCCATACTTTTAGCTGAAAATATGTATGTTATTGTGCGATGCACATATTTTTTCTCAAAAACGGTAAGTCTGGCGTGGTTTTGACCATAACAAGATTTGTAGAGGCATTCATTACGAACATTTTAAACCAAAAATCTTAATTCTAGGCCTACTAGTTTCCGAGAAAATGAAAATAAACCAAATTATGCCATACTTTTAGCTGAAAATATGTAAAATATGTATGTTATTGTGCGATGCACATATTTTTTCTCAAAAACGGTAAGTCTGGCGTGGTTTTGACCATAACAAGATTTGTAGAGGCATTCATTACGAACATTTTAAACCAAAAATCTTAATTCTAGGCCTACTAGTTTCCGAGAAAATGAAAATAAACCAAATTATGCCATACTTTTAGCTGAAAATATGTATGTTATTGTGCGATGCACATATTTTTTCTCAAAAACGGTAAGTCTGGCGTGGTTTTGACCATAACAAGATTTGTAGAGGCATTCATTACGAACATTTTAAACCAAAAATCTTAATTCTAGGCCTACTAGTTTCCGAGAAAATGAAAATAAACCAAATTATGCCATACTTTTAGCTGAAAATATGTATGTTATTGTGCGATGCACATATTTTTTCTCAAAAACGGTAAGTCTGGCGTGGTTTTGACCATAACAAGATTTGTAGAGGCATTCATTACGAACATTTTAAACCAAAAATCTTAATTCTAGGCCTACTAGTTTCCGAGAAAATGAAAATAAACCAAATTATGCCATACTTTTAGCTGAAAATATGTATGTTATTGTGCGATGCACATATTTTTTCTCAAAAACGGTAAGTCTGGCGTGGTTTTGACCATAACAAGATTTGTAGAGGCATTCATTACGAACATTTTAAACCAAAAATCTTAATTCTAGGCCTACTAGTTTCCGAGAAAATGAAAATAAACCAAATTATGCCATACTTTTAGCTGAAAATATGTAAAAATATGTATGTTATTGTGCGATGCACATATTTTTTCTCAAAAACGGTAAGTCTGGCGTGTTTTTGACCATAACAAGATTTGTAGAGGCATTCATTACGAACATTTTAAACCAAAAATCTTAATTCTAGGCCTACTAGTTTCCGAGAAAATGAAAATAAACCAAATTATGCCATACTTTTAGCTGAAAATATGTATGTTATTGTGCGATGCACATATTTTTTCTCAAAAACGGTAAGTCTGGCGTGGTTTTGACCATAACAAGATTTGTAGAGGCATTCATTACGAACATTTTAAACCAAAAATCTTAATTCTAGGCCTACTAGTTTCCGAGAAAATGAAAATAAACCAAATTATGCCATACTTTTAGCTGAAAATATGTATGTTATTGTGCGATGCACATATTTTTTCTCAAAAACGGTAAGTCTGGCGTGGTTTTGACCATAACAAGATTTGTAGAGGCATTCATTACGAACATTTTAAACCAAAAATCTTAATTCTAGGCCTACTAGTTTCCGAGAAAATGAAAATAAACCAAATTATGCCATACTTTTAGCTGAAAATATGTATGTTATTGTGCGATGCACATATTTTTTCTCAAAAACGGTAAGTCTGGCGTGGTTTTGACCATAACAAGATTTGTAGAGGCATTCATTACGAACATTTTAAACCAAAAATCTTTATTCTAGGCCTACTAGTTTCCGAGAAAATGAAAATAAACCAAATTATGCCATACTTTTAGCTGAAAATATGTATGTTATTGTGCGATGCACATATTTTTTCTCAAAAACGGTAAGTCTGGCGTGGTTTTGACCATAACAAGATTTGTAGAGGCATTCATTACGAACATTTTAAACCAAAAATCTTAATTCTAGGCCTACTAGTTTCCGAGAAAATGAAAATAAACCAAATTATGCCATACTTTTAGCTGAAAATATGTATGTTATTGTGCGATGCACATATTTTTTCTCAAAAACGGTAAGTCTGGCGTGGTTTTGACCATAACAAGATTTGTAGAGGCATTCATTACGAACATTTTAAACCAAAAATCTTAATTCTAGGCCTACTAGTTTCCGAGAAAATGAAAATAAACCAAATTATGCCATACTTTTAGCTGAAAATATGTAAAAATATGTATGTTATTGTGCGATGCACATATTTTTTCTCAAAACGGTAAGTCTGGCGTGTTTTTGACCATAACAAGATTTGTAGAGGCATTCATTACGAACATTTTAAACCAAAAATCTTAATTCTAGGCCTACTAGTTTCCGAGAAAATGAAAATAAACCAAATTATGCCATACTTTTAGCTGAAAATATGTATGTTATTGTGCGATGCACATATTTTTTCTCAAAAACGGTAAGTCTGGCGTGGTTTTGACCATAACAAGATTTGTAGAGGCATTCATTACGAACATTTTAAACCAAAAATCTTAATTCTAGGCCTACTAGTTTCCGAGAAAATGAAAATAAACCAAATTATGCCATACTTTTAGCTGAAAATATGTATGTTATTGTGCGATGCACATATTTTTTCTCAAAAACGGTAAGTCTGGCGTGGTTTTGACCATAACAAGATTTGTAGAGGCATTCATTACGAACATTTTAAACCAAAAATCTTAATTCTAGGCCTACTAGTTTCCGAGAAAATGAAAATAAACCAAATTATGCCATACTTTTAGCTGAAAATATGTATGTTATTGTGCGATGCACATATTTTTTCTCAAAAACGGTAAGTCTGGCGTGGTTTTGACCATAACAAGATTTGTAGAGGCATTCATTACGAACATTTTAAACCAAAAATCTTTATTCTAGGCCTACTAGTTTCCGAGAAAATGAAAATAAACCAAATTATGCCATACTTTTAGCTGAAAATATGTATGTTATTGTGCGATGCACATATTTTTTCTCAAAAACGGTAAGTCTGGCGTGGTTTTGACCATAACAAGATTTGTAGAGGCATTCATTACGAACATTTTAAACCAAAAATCTTAATTCTAGGCCTACTAGTTTCCGAGAAAATGAAAATAAACCAAATTATGCCATACTTTTAGCTGAAAATATGTATGTTATTGTGCGATGCACATATTTTTTCTCAAAAACGGTAAGTCTGGCGTGGTTTTGACCATAACAAGATTTGTAGAGGCATTCATTACGAACATTTTAAACCAAAATCTTAATTCTAGGCCTACTAGTTTCCGAGAAAATGAAAATAAACCAAATTATGCCATACTTTTAGCTGAAAATATGTATGTTATTGTGCGATGCACATTGTGCGATGCACAATTTTTT
>CAKNEX010000109.1:0-41877 GCA_930367185.1 Myathropa florea | reverse complement strand
ATTACGACATTTTAAACCCAAATCTTAATTCTAGCTACTAGTTTCCGAGAAAAAGGAATATATACCAAATTATTGCCATACTTTTAGCTGAAAATATGTATGTATTGTGCGATGCACATATTTTTTCTCAAAACGGTACTCTGGCGTGTTTTTGACCATAACAAGATTTGTAGAGGCATTCATTACGAACATTTTAAACCAAAAATCTTAATTCTAGGCCTACTAGTTTCCGAGAAAATGAAAATAAACCAAATTATGCCATACTTTTAGCTGAAAATATGTATGTTATTGTGCGATGCACATATTTTTTCTCAAAAACGGTAAGTCTGGCGTGGTTTTGACCATAACAAGATTTGTAGAGGCATTCATTACGAACATTTTAAACCAAAAATCTTTATTCTAGGCCTACTAGTTTCCGAGAAAATGAAAATAAACCAAATTATGCCATACTTTTAGCTGAAAATATGTATGTTATTGTGCGATGCACATATTTTTTCTCAAAAACGGTAAGTCTGGCGTGGTTTTGACCATAACAAGATTTGTAGAGGCATTCATTACGAACATTTTAAACCAAAAATCTTTATTCTAGGCCTACTAGTTTCCGAGAAAATGAAAATAAACCAAATTATGCCATACTTTTAGCTGAAAATATGTATGTTATTGTGCGATGCACATATTTTTTCTCAAAAACGGTAAGTCTGGCGTGGTTTTGACCATAACAAGATTTGTAGAGGCATTCATTACGAACATTTTAAACCAAAATCTTTATTCTAGGCCTACTAGTTTCCGAGAAAATGAAAATAAACCAAATTATGCCATACTTTTAGCTGAAAATATGTATGTTATTGTGCGATGCACATATTTTTTCTCAAAAACGGTAAGTCTGGCGTGGTTTTGACCATAACAAGATTTGTAGAGGCATTGATTACGAACATTTTAAACCAAAAATCTTAATTCTAGGCCTACTAGTTTCCGAGAAAATGAAAATAAACCAAATTATGCCATACTTTTAGCTGAAAATATGTATGTTATTGTGCGATGCACATATTTTTTCTCAAAAACGGTAAGTCTGGCGTGGTTTTGACCATAACAAGATTTGTAGAGGCATTCATTACGAACATTTTAAACCAAAAATCTTAATTCTAGGCCTACTAGTTTCCGGGAAAATGAAAATAAACCAAATTATGCCATACTTTTAGCTGAAAATATGTATGTTATTGTGCGATGCACATATTTTTTCTCAAAAACGGTAAGTCTGGCGTGGTTTTGACCATAACAAGATTTGTAGAGGCATTCATTACGAACATTTTAAACCAAAATCTTAATTCTAGGCCTACTAGTTTCCGAGAAAATGAAAATAAACCAAATTAATGCCATACTTTTAGCTGAAAATATGTATGTTATTGTGCGATGCACATATTTTTTCTCAAAACGGTAAGTCTGGCGTGGTTTTGACCATAACAAGATTTGTAGAGGCATTCATTACGAACATTTTAAACCAAAAATCTTAATTCTAGGCCTACTAGTTTCCGAGAAAATGAAAATAAACCAAAATTATGCCATACTTTTAGCTGAAAATATGTATGTTATTGTGCGATGCACATATTTTTTCTCAAAAACGGTAAGTCTGGCGTGGTTTTGACCATAACAAGATTTGTAGAGGCATTCATTACGAACATTTTAAACCAAAAATCTTAATTCTAGGCCTACTAGTTTCCGAGAAAATGAAAATAAACCAAATTATGCCATACTTTTAGCTGAAAATATGTATGTTATTGTGCGATGCACATATTTTTTCTCAAAAACGGTAAGTCTGGCGTGGTTTTGACCATAACAAGATTTGTAGAGGCATTCATTACGAACATTTTAAACCAAAAATCTTAATTCTAGGCCTACTAGTTTCCGAGAAAATGAAAATAAACCAAATTATGCCATACTTTTAGCTGAAAATATGTATGTTATTGTGCGATGCACATATTTTTTCTCAAAAACGGTAAGTCTGGCGTGGTTTTGACCATAACAAGATTTGTAGAGGCATTCATTACGAACATTTTAAACCAAAAATCTTAATTCTAGGCCTACTAGTTTCCGAGAAAATGAAAATAAACCAAATTATGCCATACTTTTAGCTGAAAATATGTATGTTATTGTGCGATGCACATATTTTTTCTCAAAAACGGTAAGTCTGGCGTGGTTTTGACCATAACAAGATTTGTAGAGGCATTCATTACGAACATTTTAAACCAAAAATCTTTATTCTAGGCCTACTAGTTTCCGAGAAAATGAAAATAAACCAAATTATGCCATACTTTTAGCTGAAAATATGTATGTTATTGTGCGATGCACATATTTTTTCTCAAAAACGGTAAGTCTGGCGTGGTTTTGACCATAACAAGATTTGTAGAGGCATTCATTACGAACATTTTAAACCAAAAATCTTAATTCTAGGCCTACTAGTTTCCGAGAAAATGAAAATAAACCAAATTATGCCATACTTTTAGCTGAAAATATGTATGTTATTGTGCGATGCACATATTTTTTCTCAAAACGGTAAGTCTGGCGTGGTTTTGACCATAACAAGATTTGTAGAGGCATTCATTACGAACATTTTAAACCAAAAATCTTAATTCTAGGCCTACTAGTTTCCGAGAAAATGAAAATAAACAAATTATGCCATACTTTTAGCTGAAAAATATGTATGTTATTGTGCGATGCACATATTTTTTCTCAGAAACGGTAAGTCTGGCGTGGTTTTGACCATAACAAGATTTGTAGAGGCATTCATTACGAACATTTTAAACCAAAAATCTTAATTCTAGGCCTACTAGTTTCCGAGAAAATGAAAATAAACCAAATTATGCATACTTTTAGCTGAAAATATGTATGTTATTGTGCGATGCACATATTTTTTCTCAAAAACGGTAAGTCTGGCGTGGTTTTGACCATAACAAGATTTGTAGAGGCATTCATTACGAACATTTTAAACCAAAAATCTTAATTCTAGGCCTACTAGTTTCCGAGAAAATGAAAATAAACCAAATTATGCCATACTTTTAGCTGAAATATGTAAAATATGTATGTTATTGTGCGATGCACATATTTTTTCTCAAAAACGGTAAGTCTGGCGTGGTTTTGACCATAACAAGATTTGTAGAGGCATTCATTACGAACATTTTAAACCAAAAATCTTAATTCTAGGCCTACTAGTTTCCGAGAAAATGAAAATAAACCAAATTATGCCATACTTTTAGCTGAAAATATGTATGTTATTGTGCGATGCACATATTTTTTCTCAAAAACGGTAAGTCTGGCGTGGTTTTGACCATAACAAGATTTGTAGAGGCATTCATTACGAACATTTTAAACCAAAAATCTTAATTCTAGGCCTACTAGTTTCCGAGAAAATGAAAATAAACCAAATTATGCCATACTTTTAGCTGAAAATATGTAATATGTTATTGTGCGATGCACATATTTTTTCTCAAAAACGGTAAGTCTGGCGTGGTTTTGACCATAACAAGATTTGTAGAGGCATTCATTACGAACATTTTAAACCAAAAATCTTAATTCTAGGCCTACTAGTTTCCGAGAAAATGAAAATAAACCAATTATGCCATACTTTTAGCTGAAAATATGTATGTTATTGTGCGATGCACATATTTTTTCTCAAAAACGGTAAGTCTGGCGTGGTTTTGACCATAACAAGATTTGTAGAGGCATTCATTACGAACATTTTAAACCAAAAATCTTAATTCTAGGCCTACTAGTTTCCGAGAAAATGAAAATAAACCAAATTATGCCATACTTTTAGCTGAAATATGTAAAATATGTATGTTATTGTGCGATGCACATATTTTTTCTCAAAAACGGTAAGTCTGGCGTGGTTTTGACCATAACAAGATTTGTAGAGGCATTCATTACGAACATTTTAAACCAAAAATCTTAATTCTAGGCCTACTAGTTTCCGAGAAAATGAAAATAACCAAATTATGCCATACTTTTAGCTGAAAATATGTATGTTATTGTGCGATGCACATATTTTTTCTCAAAAACGGTAAGTCTGGCGTGGTTTTGACCATAACAAGATTTGTAGAGGCATTCATTACGAACATTTTAAACCAAAAATCTTAATTCTAGGCCTACTAGTTTCCGAGAAAATGAAAATAAACCAAATTATGCCATACTTTTAGCTGAAAAAATGTATGTTATTGTGCGATGCACATATTTTTCTCAAAAACGGTAAGTCTGGCGTGGTTTTGACCATAACAAGATTTGTAGAGGCATTCATTACGAACATTTTAACCAAAAATCTTAATTCTAGGCCTACTAGTTTCCGAGAAAATGAAAATAAACCAAATTATGCCATACTTTTAGCTGAAAATATGTATGTTATTGTGCGATGCACATATTTTTTTCTCAAAAACGGTAAGTCTGGCGTGGTTTTGACCATAACAAGATTTGTAGAGGCATTCATTACGAACATTTTAAACCAAAAATCTTTATTCTAGGCCTACTAGTTTCCGAGAAAATGAAAATAAACCAAATTATGCCATACTTTTAGCTGAAAATATGTATGTTATTGTGCGATGCACATATTTTTTCTCAAAAACGGTAAGTCTGGCGTGGTTTTGACCATAACAAGATTTGTAGAGGCATTCATTACGAACATTTTAAACCAAAAATCTTTATTCTAGGCCTACTAGTTCCGAGAAAATGAAAATAAACCAAATTATGCCATACTTTTAGCTGAAAATATGTATGTTATTGTGCGATGCACATATTTTTTCTCAAAAACGGTAAGTCTGGCGTGGTTTTGACCATAACAAGATTTGTAGAGGCATTCATTACGAACATTTTAAACCAAAAATCTTATTCTAGGCCTACTAGTTTCCGAGAAAATGAAAATAAACCAAATTATGCCATACTTTTAGCTGAAAATATGTATGTTATTGTGCGATGCCACATTTTTTCTCAAAAACGGTAAGTCTGGCGTGGTTTTGACCATAACAAAATTTGTAGAGGCATTCATTACGAACATTTTAAACCAAAAATCTTAATTCTAGGCCTACTAGTTTCCGAGAAAATGAAAATAAACCAAATTATGCCATACTTTTAGCTGAAAATATGTATGTTATTGTGCGATGCACATATTTTTTCTCAAAAACGGTAAGTCTGGCGTGGTTTTGACCATAACAAGATTTGTAGAGGCATTCATTACGAACATTTTAAACCAAAAATCTTAATTCTAGGCCTACTAGTTTCCGAGAAAATGAAAATAAACCAAATTATGCCATACTTTTAGCTGAAAATATGTATGTTATTGTGCGATGCACATATTTTTCTCAAAAACGGTAAGTCTGGCGTGGTTTTGACCATAACAAGATTTGTAGAGGCATTCATTACGAACATTTTAAACCAAAAATCTTAATTCTAGGCCTACTAGTTTCCGAGAAAATGAAAATAAACCAAATATGCCATACTTTAGCTGAAAATATGTATGTTATTGTGCGATGCACATATTTTTTCTCAAAAACGGTAAGTCTGGCGTGGTTTTGACCATAACAAGATTTGTAGAGGCATTCATTACGAACATTTTAAACCAAAAATCTTAATTCTAGGCCTACTAGTTTCCGAGAAAATGAAAATAAACCAAATTATGCCATACTTTTAGCTGAAAATATGTATGTTATTGTGCGATGCACATATTTTTTCTCAAAAACGGTAAGTCTGGCGTGGTTTTGACCATAACAAGATTTGTAGAGGCATTCATTACGAACATTTTAACCAAAAATCTTAATTCTAGGCCTACTAGTTTCCGAGAAAATGAAAATAAACCAAATTATGCCATACTTTTAGCTGAAAATAATATGTATGTTATTGTGCGATGCACATATTTTTTCTCAAAAACGGTAAGTCTGGCGTGGTTTTGACCATAACAAGATTTGTAGAGGCATTCATTACGAACATTTTAAACCAAAAATCTTAATTCTAGGCCTACTAGTTTCCGAGAAAATGAAAATAAACCAAATTATGCCATACTTTTAGCTGAAAATATGTATGTTATTGTGCGATGCACATATTTTTTCTCAAAAACGGTAAGTCTGGCGTGGTTTTGACCATAACAAGATTTGTAGAGGCATTCATTACGAACATTTTAAACCAAAATCTTAATTCTAGGCCTACTAGTTTCCGAGAAAATGAAAATAAACCAAATTATGCCATACTTTTAGCTGAAAAATATGTATGTTATTGTGCGATGCACATATTTTTTCTCAAAAACGGTAAGTCTGGCGTGGTTTTGACCATAACAAGATTTGTAGAGGCATTCATTACGAACATTTTAAACCAAAAATCTTAATTCTAGGCCTACTAGTTTCCGAGAAAATGAAAATAAACCAAATTATGCCATACTTTTAGCTGAAAATATGTATGTTATTGTGCGATGCACATATTTTTTCTCAAAAACGGTAAGTCTGGCGTGGTTTTGACCATAACAAGATTTGTAGAGGCATTCATTACGAACATTTTAAACCAAAAATCTTAATTCTAGGCCTACTAGTTTCCGAGAAAATGAAAATAAACCAAATTATGCCATACTTTTAGCTGAAAATATGTATGTTATTGTGCGATGCACATATTTTTTCTCAAAAACGGTAAGTCTGGCGTGGTTTTGACCATAACAAGATTTGTAGAGGCATTCATTACGAACATTTTAAACCAAAAATCTTAATTCTAGGCCTACTAGTTTCCGAGAAAATGAAAATAAACCAAATTATGCCATACTTTAGCTGAAAATATGTATGTTATTGTGCGATGCACATATTTTTTCTCAAAAACGGTAAGTCTGGCGTGGTTTTGACCATAACAAGATTTGTAGAGGCATTCATTACGAACATTTTAAACCAAAAATCTTAATTCTAGGCCTACTAGTTTCCGAGAAAATGAAAATAAACCAAATTATGCCATACTTTTAGCTGAAAATATGTATGTTATTGTGCGATGCACATATTTTTTCTCAAAAACGGTAAGTCTGGCGTGGTTTTGACCATAACAAGATTTGTAGAGGCATTCATTACGAACATTTTAAACCAAAAATCTTTATTCTAGGCCTACTAGTTTCCGAGAAAATGAAAATAAACCAAATTATGCCATACTTTTAGCTGAAAAATATGTATGTTATTGTGCGATGCACATATTTTTTCTCAAAAACGGTAAGTCTGGCGTGGTTTTGACCATAACAAGATTTGTAGAGGCATTCATTACGAACATTTTAAACCAAAAATCTTTATTCTAGGCCTACTAGTTTCCGAGAAAATGAAAATAAACCAAATTATGCCATACTTTTAGCTGAAAATATGTATGTTATTGTGCGATGCACATATTTTTTCTCAAAAACGGTAAGTCTGGCGTGGTTTTGACCATAACAAGATTTGTAGAGGCATTCATTACGAACATTTTAAACCAAAAATCTTAATTCTAGGCCTACTAGTTTCCGAGAAAATGAAAATAAACCAAATTATGCCATACTTTTAGCTGAAAATATGTATGTTATTGTGCGATGCACATATTTTTTCTCAAAAACGGTAAGTCTGGCGTGGTTTTTGACCATAACAAGATTTGTAGAGGCATTCATTACGAACATTTTAAACCAAAAATCTTAATTCTAGGCCTACTAGTTTCCGAGAAAATGAAAATAAACCAAATTATGCCATACTTTTAGCTGAAAATATGTATGTTATTGTGCGATGCACATATTTTTTCTCAAAAACGGTAAGTCTGGCGTGGTTTTGACCATAACAAGATTTGTAGAGGCATTCATTACGAACATTTTAAACCAAAAAATCTTAATTCTAGGCCTACTAGTTTCCGAGAAAATGAAAATAAACAAATTATGCCATACTTTTAGCTGAAAATATGTATGTTATTGTGCGATGCACATATTTTTTCTCAAAAACGGTAAGTCTGGCGTGGTTTTGACCATAACAAGATTTGTAGAGGCATTCATTACGAACATTTTAAACCAAAAATCTTAATTCTAGGCCTACTAGTTTCCGAGAAAATGAAAATAAACCAAATTATGCCATACTTTTAGCTGAAAATATGTATGTTATTGTGCGATGCACATATTTTTTCTCAAAACGGTAAGTCTGGCGTGGTTTTGACCATAACAAGATTTGTAGAGGCATTCATTACGAACATTTTAAACCAAAAATCTTAATTCTAGGCCTACTAGTTTCCGAGAAATGAAAATAAACCAAATTATGCCATACTTTTAGCTGAAAATATGTATGTTATTGTGCGATGCACATATTTTTTCTCAAAAACGGTAAGTCTGGCGTGGTTTTTGACCATAACAAGATTTGTAGAGGCATTCATTACGAACATTTTAAACCAAAAATCTTAATTCTAGGCCTACTAGTTTCCGAGAAAATGAAAATAAACCAAATTATGCAATACTTTTAGCTGAAAATATGTATGTTATTGTGCGATGCACATATTTTTTCTCAAAAACGGTAAGTCTGGCGTGGTTTTGACCATAACAAGATTTGTAGAGGCATTCATTACGAACATTTTAAACCAAAAATCTTAATTCTAGGCCTACTAGTTTCCGAGAAAATGAAAAATAAACCAAATTATGCCATACTTTTAGCTGAAAATATGTATGTTATTGTGCGATGCACATATTTTTTCTCAAAAACGGTAAGTCTGGCGTGGTTTTGACCATAACAAGATTTGTAGAGGCATTCATTACGAACATTTTAAACCAAAAATCTTAATTCTAGGCCTACTAGTTTCCGAGAAAATGAAAATAAACCAAATTATGCCATACTTTTAGCTGAAAATATGTATGTTATTGTGCGATGCACATATTTTTTCTCAAAAACGGTAAGTCTGGCGTGGTTTTGACCATAACAAGATTTGTAGAGGCATTCATTACGAACATTTTAAACCAAAAATCTTAATTCTAGGCCTACTAGTTTCCGAGAAAATGAAAATAAACCAAATTATGCCATACTTTTAGCTGAAAATATGTATGTTATTGTGCGATGCACATATTTTTTCTCAAAAACGGTAAGTCTGGCGTGGTTTTGACCATAACAAGATTTGTAGAGGCATTCATTACGAACATTTTAAACCAAAAATCTTAATTCTAGGCCTACTAGTTTCCGAGAAAATGAAAATAAACCAAATTATGCCATACTTTTAGCTGAAAATATGTATGTTATTGTGCGATGCACATATTTTTTCTCAAAAACGGTAAGTCTGGCGTGGTTTTGACCATAACAAGATTTGTAGAGGGCATTCATTACGAACATTTTAAACCAAAAATCTTAATTCTAGGCCTACTAGTTTCCGAGAAAATGAAAATAAACCAAATTATGCCATACTTTTAGCTGAAATATGTATGTATGTTATTGTGCGATGCACATATTTTTTCTCAAAAACGGTAAGTCTGCGTGGTTTTGACCATAACAAGATTTGTAGAGGCATTCATACGAACATTTTAAACCAAAAATCTTAATTCTAGGCCTACTAGTTTCCGAGAAAATGAAAATAAACCAAATTATGCCATACTTTTAGCTGAAAATATGTATGTTATTGTGCGATGCACATATTTTTTCTCAAAACGGTAAGTCTGGCGTGGTTTTGACCATAACAAGATTTGTAGAGGCATTCATTACGAACATTTTAAACCAAAAATCTTATTTCTAGGCCTACTAGTTTCCGAGAAAATGAAAATAAACCAAATTATGCCATACTTTTAGCTGAAAATATGTATGTTATTGTGCGATGCACATATTTTTTCTCAAAAACGGTAAGTCTGGCGTGGTTTTGACCATAACAAGATTTGTAGAGGCATTCATTACGAACATTTTAAACCAAAAATCTTAATTCTAGGCCTACTAGTTTCCGAGAAAATGAAAATAAACCAAATTATGCCATACTTTTAGCTGAAAATATGTATGTTATTGTGCGATGCACATATTTTTTCTCAAAAACGGTAAGTCTGGCGTGGTTTTGACCATAACAAGATTTGTAGAGGCATTCATTACGAACATTTTAAACCAAAAATCTTAATTCTAGGCCTACTAGTTTCCGAGAAAATGAAAATAAACCAAATTATGCCCATACTTTTAGCTGAAAATATGTATGTTATTGTGCGATGCACATATTTTTTCTCAAAAACGGTAAGTCTGGCGTGGTTTTGACCATAACAAGATTTGTAGAGGCATTCATTACGAACATTTTAAACCAAAAATCTTAATTCTAGGCCTACTAGTTTCCGAGAAAATGAAAATAAACCAAATTATGCCATACTTTTAGCTGAAAATATGTATGTTATTGTGCGATGCACATATTTTTTCTCAAAAACGGTAAGTCTGGCGTGGTTTTGACCATAACAAGATTTGTAGAGGCATTCATTACGAACATTTTAAACCAAAAATCTTAATTCTAGGCCTACTAGTTTCCGAGAAAATGAAAATAAACCAAATTATGCCATACTTTTAGCTGAAAATATGTATGTTATTGTGCGATGCACATATTTTTCTCAAAAACGGTAAGTCTGGCGTGGTTTTGACCATAACAAGATTTGTAGAGGCATTCATTACGAACATTTTAAACCAAAAATCTTAATTCTAGGCCTACTAGTTTCCGAGAAAATGAAAATAAACCAAATTATGCCATACTTTTAGCTGAAAATATGTATGTTATTGTGCGATGCACATATTTTTTCTCAAAAACGGTAAGTCTGGCGTGGTTTTGACCATAACAAGATTTGTAGAGGCATTCATTACGAACATTTTAAACCAAAAATCTTTATTCTAGGCCTACTAGTTTCCGAGAAAATGAAAATAAACCAAATTATGCCATACTTTTAGCTGAAAATATGTATGTTATTGTGCGATGCACATATTTTTTCTCAAAAACGGTAAGTCTGGCGTGGTTTTGACCATAACAAGATTTGTAGAGGCATTCATTACGAACATTTTAAACCAAAAATCTTTATTCTAGGCCTACTAGTTTCCGAGAAAATGAAAATAAACCAAATTATGCCATACTTTTAGCTGAAAATATGTATGTTATTGTGCGATGCACATATTTTTTCTCAAAAACGGTAAGTCTGGCGTGGTTTTGACCATAACAAGATTTGTAGAGGCATTCATTACGAACATTTTAAACCAAAAATCTTATTCTAGGCCTACTAGTTTCCGAGAAAATGAAAATAAACCAAATTATGCCATACTTTTAGCTGAAAATATGTATGTTATTGTGCGATGCACATATTTTTTCTCAAAAACGGTAAGTCTGGCGTGGTTTTGACCATAACAAGATTTGTAGAGGCATTCATTACGAACATTTTAAACCAAAAATCTTAATTCTAGGCCTACTAGTTTCCGAGAAAATGAAAATAAACCAAATTATGCCATACTTTTAGCTGAAAATATGTATGTTATTGTGCGATGCACATATTTTTTCTCAAAAACGGTAAGTCTGGCGTGGTTTTGACCATAACAAGATTTGTAGAGGCATTCATTACGAACATTTTAACCAAAAATCTTAATTCTAGGCCTACTAGTTTCCGAGAAAATGAAAATAAACCAAATTATGCCATACTTTTAGCTGAAAATATGTATGTTATTGTGCGATGCACATATTTTTTCTCAAAAACGGTAAGTCTGGCGTGGTTTTGACCATAACAAGATTTGTAGAGGCATTCATTACGAACATTTTAAACCAAAATCTTAATTCTAGGCCTACTAGTTTCCGAGAAAATGAAAATAAACCAAATTATGCCATACTTTTAGCTGAAAATATGTAAAATGTTGTTATTGTGCGATGCACATATTTTTTCTCAAAAACGGTAAGTCTGGCGTGGTTTTGACCATAACAAGATTTGTAGAGGCATTCATTACGAACATTTTAAACCAAAAATCTTAATTCTAGGCCTACTAGTTTCCGAGAAAATGAAAATAAACCAAATTATGCCATACTTTTAGCTGAAATATGTAAAAATATGTATGTTATTGTGCGATGCACATATTTTTTCTCAAAACGGTAAGTCTGGCGTGGTTTTGACCATAACAAGATTTGTAGAGGCATTCATTACGAACATTTTAAACCAAAAATCTTAATTCTAGGCCTACTAGTTTCCGAGAAAATGAAAATAAACCAAATTATGCCATACTTTTAGCTGAAAATATGTATGTTATTGTGCGATGCACATATTTTTTCTCAAAAACGGTAAGTCTGGCGTGGTTTTGACCATAACAAGATTTGTAGAGGCATTCATTACGAACATTTTAAACCAAAAATCTTAATTCTAGGCCTACTAGTTTCCGAGAAAATGAAAATAAACCAAATTATGCCATACTTTTAGCTGAAAATATGTATGTTATTGTGCGATGCACATATTTTTTCTCAAAAACGGTAAGTCTGGCGTGGTTTTGACCATAACAAGATTTGTAGAGGCATTCATTACGAACATTTTAAACCAAAAATCTTTATTCTAGGCCTACTAGTTTCCGAGAAAATGAAAATAAACCAAATTATGCATACTTTTAGCTGAAAATATGTATGTTATTGTGCGATGCACATATTTTTTCTCAAAAACGGTAAGTCTGGCGTGGTTTTGACCATAACAAGATTTGTAGAGGCATTCATTACGAACATTTTAAACCAAAAATCTTTATTCTAGGCCTACTAGTTTCCGAGAAAATGAAAATAAACCAAATTATGCCATACTTTTAGCTGAAAATATGTATGTTATTGTGCGATGCACATATTTTTTGCTGCAAAAACGGTAAGTCTGGCGTGGTTTTGACCATAACAAGATTTGTAGAGGCATTCATTACGAACATTTTAAACCAAAAATCTTAATTCTAGGCCTACTAGTTTCCGAGAAAATGAAAATAAACCAAATTATGCCATACTTTTAGCTGAAAATATGTATGTTATTGTGCGATGCACATATTTTTTCTCAAAAACGGTAAGTCTGGCGTGGTTTTGACCATAACAAGATTTGTAGAGGCATTCATTACGAACATTTTAAACCAAAAATCTTAATTCTAGGCCTACTAGTTTCCGAGAAAATGAAAATAAACCAAATTATGCCATACTTTTAGCTGAAAATATGTATGTTATTGTGCGATGCACATATTTTTTCTCAAAAACGGTAAGTCTGGCGTGGTTTTGACCATAACAAGATTTGTAGAGGCATTCATTACGAACATTTTAAACCAAAAATCTTAATTCTAGGCCTACTAGTTTCCGAGAAAATGAAAATAAACCAAATTATGCCATACTTTTAGCTGAAAATATGTATGTTATTGTGCGATGCACATATTTTTTCTCAAAAACGGTAAGTCTGGCGTGGTTTTGACCATAACAAGATTTGTAGAGGCATTCATTACGAACATTTTAAACCAAAAATCTTAATTCTAGGCCTACTAGTTTCCGAGAAAATGAAAATAAACCAAATTATGCCATACTTTTAGCTGAAAATATGTATGTTATTGTGCGATGCACATATTTTTTCTCAAAACGGTAAGTCTGGCGTGGTTTTGACCATAACAAGATTTGTAGAGGCATTCATTACGAACATTTTAAACCAAAAATCTTAATTCTAGGCCTACTAGTTTCCGAGAAAATGAAAATAAACCAAATTATGCCATACTTTTAGCTGAAAATATGTATGTTATTGTGCGATGCACATATTTTTTCTCAAAAACGGTAAGTCTGGCGTGGTTTTGACCATAACAAGATTTGTAGAGGCATTCATTACGAACATTTTAAACCAAAAATCTTAATTCTAGGCCTACTAGTTTCCGAGAAAATGAAAATAAACCAAATTATGCCATACTTTTAGCTGAAAATATGTAAAAATATGTATGTTATTGTGCGACGCACATATTTTTTCTCAAAAACGGTAAGTCTGGCGTGGTTTTGACCATAACAAGATTTGTAGAGGCATTCATTACGAACATTTTAAACCAAAAATCTTAATTCTAGGCCTACTAGTTTCCGAGAAAATGAAAATAAACCAAATTATGCCATACTTTTAGCTGAAAATATGTAAAAATATGTATGTTATTGTGCGATGCACATATTTTTTCTCAAAAACGGTAAGTCTGGCGTGGTTTTGACCATAACAAGATTTGTAGAGGCATTCATTACGAACATTTTAAACCAAAAATCTTAATTCTAGGCCTACTAGTTTCCGAGAAAATGAAAATAAACCAAATTATGCCATACTTTTAGCTGAAAATATGTAAAAATATGTATGTTATTGTGCGATGCACATATTTTTTCTCAAAAACGGTAAGTCTGGCGTGGTTTTGACCATAACAAGATTTGTAGAGGCATTCATTACGAACATTTTAAACCAAAAATCTTAATTCTAGGCCTACTAGTTTCCGAGAAAATGAAAATAAACCAAATTATGCCATACTTTTAGCTGAAAATATGTAAAAATATGTATGTTATTGTGCGATGCACATATTTTTTCTCAAAAACGGTAAGTCTGGCGTGGTTTTGACCGTAACAAGATTTGTAGAGGCATTCATTACGAACATTTTAAACCAAAAATCTTAATTCTAGGCCTACTAGTTTCCGAGAAAATGAAAATAAACCAAATTATGCCATACTTTTAGCTGAAAATATGTAAAAATATGTATGTTATTGTGCGATGCACATATTTTTTCTCAAAAACGGTAAGTCTGGCGTGGTTTTGACCATAACAAGATTTGTAGAGGCATTCATTACGAACATTTTAAACCAAAAATCTTAATTCTAGGCCTACTAGTTTCCGAGAAAATGAAAATAAACCAAATTATGCCATACTTTTAGCTGAAAATATGTATGTTATTGTGCGATGCACATATTTTTTCTCAAAAACGGTAAGTCTGGCGTGGTTTTGACCATAACAAGATTTGTAGAGGCATTCATTACGAACATTTTAAACCAAAAATCTTAATTCTAGGCCTACTAGTTTCCGAGAAAATGAAAATAAACCAAATTATGCCATACTTTTAGCTGAAAATATGTATGTTATTGTGCGATGCACATATTTTTTCTCAAAAACGGTAAGTCTGGCGTGGTTTTGACCATAACAAGATTTGTAGAGGCATTCATTACGAACATTTTAAACCAAAAATCTTAATTCTAGGCCTACTAGTTTCCGAGAAAATGAAATAAACCAAATTATGCCATACTTTTAGCTGAAAATATGTATGTTATTGTGCGATGCACATATTTTTTCTCAAAAACGGTAAGTCTGGCGTGGTTTTGACCATAACAAGATTTGTAGAGGCATTCATTACGAACATTTTAAACCAAAAATCTTAATTCTAGGCCTACTAGTTTCCGAGAAAATGAAAATAAACCAAATTATGCCATACTTTTAGCTGAAAATATGTAAAATATGTATGTTATTGTGCGATGCACATATTTTTTCTCAAAACGGTAAGTCTGGCGTGGTTTTGACCATAACAAGATTTGTAGAGGCATTCATTACGAACATTTAAAACCAAAAATCTTAATTCTAGGCCTACTAGTTTCCGAGAAAATGAAAATAAACCAAATTATGCCATACTTTTAGCTGAAAATATGTAAAAATATGTATGTTATTGTGCGATGCACATATTTTTCTCAAAACGGTAAGTCTGGCGTGGTTTTGACCATAACAAGATTTGTAGAGGCATTCATTACGAACATTTTAAACCAAAAATCTTAATTCTAGGCCTACTAGTTTCCGAGAAAATGAAAATAAACCAAATTATGCCATACTTTTAGCTGAAAATATGTAAAAATATGTATGTTATTGTGCGATGCACATATTTTTTCTCAAAAACGGTAAGTCTGGCGTGGTTTTGACCATAACAAGATTTGTAGAGGCATTCATTACGAACATTTTAAACCAAAAATCTTAATTCTAGGCCTACTAGTTTCCGAGAAAATGAAAATAAACCAAATTATGCCATACTTTTAGCTGAAAATATGTAAAAATATGTATGTTATTGTGCGATGCACATATTTTTTCTCAAAAACGGTAAGTCTGGCGTGGTTTTGACCATAACAAGATTTGTAGAGGCATTCATTACGAACATTTTAAACCAAAAATCTTAATTCTAGGCCTACTAGTTTCCGAGAAAATGAAAATAAACCAAATTATGCCATACTTTTAGCTGAAAATATGTATGTTATTGTGCGATGCACATATTTTTTCTCAAAAACGGTAAGTCTGGCGTGGTTTTGACCATAACAAGATTTGTAGAGGCATTCATTACGAACATTTTAAACCAAAAATCTTAATTCTAGGCCTACTAGTTTCCGAGAAAATGAAAATAAACCAAATTATGCCATACTTTTAGCTGAAAATATGTATGTTATTGTGCGATGCACATATTTTTTCTCAAAAACGGTAAGTCTGGCGTGGTTTTGACCATAACAAGATTTGTAGAGGCATTCATTACGAACATTTTAAACCAAAAATCTTAATTCTAGGCCTACTAGTTTCCGAGAAAATGAAAATAAACCAAATTATGCCATACTTTTAGCTGAAAATATGTATGTTATTGTGCGATGCACATATTTTTTCTCAAAAACGGTAAGTCTGGCGTGGTTTTGACCATAACAAGATTTGTAGAGGCATTCATTACGAACATTTTAAACCAAAAATCTTAATTCTAGGCCTACTAGTTCCGAGAAAATGAAAATAAACCAAATTATGCATACTTTTAGCTGAAAATATGTAAAAATATGTATGTTATTGTGCGATGCACATATTTTTTCTCAAAAACGGTAAGTCTGGCGTGGTTTTGACCATAACAAGATTTGTAGAGGCATTCATTACGAACATTTTAAACCAAAAATCTTAATTCTAGGCCTACTAGTTTCCGAGAAAATGAAAATAAACCAAATTATGCCATACTTTTAGCTGAAAATATGTAAAAATATGTATGTTATTGTGCGATGCACATATTTTTTCTCAAAAACGGTAAGTCTGGCGTGGTTTTGACCATAACAAGATTTGTAGAGGCATTCATTACGAACATTTTAAACCAAAAATCTTAATTCTAGGCCTACTAGTTTCCGAGAAAATGAAAATAAACCAAATTATGCCATACTTTTAGCTGAAAATATGTAAAAATATGTATGTTATTGTGCGATGCACATATTTTTTCTCAAAAACGGTAAGTCTGGCGTGGTTTTGACATAACAAGATTTGTAGAGGCATTCATTACGAACATTTTAAACCAAAAATCTTTATTCTAGGCCTACTAGTTTCCGAGAAAATGAAAATAAACCAAATTATGCCATACTTTTAGCTGAAAATATGTAAAAATATGATGTTATTGTGCGATGCACATATTTTTTCTCAAAAACGGTAAGTCTGGCGTGGTTTTGACCATAACAAGATTTGTAGAGGCATTCATTACGAACATTTTAAACCAAAAATCTTAATTCTAGGCCTACTAGTTTCCGAGAAAATGAAAATAAACCAAATTATGCCATACTTTTAGTTGAAAATATGTATGTTATTGTGCGATGCACATATTTTTTCTCAAAAACGGTAAGTCTGGCGTGGTTTTGACCATACAAGATTTGTAGAGGCATTCATTACGAACATTTTAAACCAAAAATCTTAATTCTAGGCCTACTAGTTTCCGAGAAAATGAAAATAAACCAAATTATGCCATACTTTTAGCTGAAAATATGTAAAAATATGTATGTTATTGTGCGATGCACATATTTTTTCTCAAAAACGGTAAGTCTGGCGTGGTTTTGACCATAACAAGATTTGTAGAGGCATTCATTACGAACATTTTAAACCAAAAATCTTAATTCTAGGCCTACTAGTTTCCGAGAAAATGAAAATAAACCAAATTATGCCATACTTTTAGCTGAAAAAATGTAAAAATATGTATGTTATTGTGCGATGCACATATTTTTTCTCAAAAACGGTAAGTCTGGCGTGGTTTTGACCATAAGAGGCATTCATTACGAACATTTTAAACCAAAAATCTTAATTCTAGGCCTACTAGTTTCCGAGAAAATGAAAATAAACCAAATTATGCCATACTTTTAGCTGAAAAATATGTATGTTATTGTGCGATGCACATATTTTTTCTCAAAAACGGTAAGTCTGGCGTGGTTTTGACCATAACAAGATTTGTAGAGGCATTCATTACGAACATTTTAAACCAAAAATCTTAATTCTAGGCCTACTAGTTTCCGAGAAAATGAAAATAAACCAAATTATGCAATACTTTTAGCTGAAAATATGTAAAAATATGTATGTTATTGTGCGATGCACATATTTTTTCTCAAAAACGGTAAGTCTGGCGTGGTTTTGACCATAACAAGATTTGTAGAGGCATTCATTACGAACATTTTAAACCAAAAATCTTTATTCTAGGCCTACTAGTTTCCGAGAAAATGAAAATAAACCAAATTATGCCATACTTTTAGCTGAAAATATGTAAAAATATGTATGTTATTGTGCGATGCACATATTTTTTCTCAAAAACGGTAAGTCTGGCGTGGTTTTGACCATAACAAGATTTGTAGAGGCATTCATTACGAACATTTTAAACCAAAAATCTTAATTCTAGGCCTACTAGTTTCCGAGAAAATGAAAATAAACCAAATTATGCCATACTTTTAGCTGAAAATATGTATGTTATTGTGCGATGCACATATTTTTTCTCAAAAACGGTAAGTCTGGCGTGGTTTTGACCATAACAAGATTTGTAGAGGCATTCATTACGAACATTTTAAACCAAAAATCTTTATTCTAGGCCTACTAGTTTCCGAGAAAATGAAAATAAACCAAATTATGCCATACTTTTAGCTGAAAATATGTATGTTATTGTGCGATGCACATATTTTTTCTCAAAAACGGTAAGTCTGGCGTGGTTTTGACCATAACAAGATTTGTAGAGGCATTCATTACGAACATTTTAAACTAAAAATCTTAATTCTAGGCCTACTAGTTTCCGAGAAAATGAAAATAAACCAAATTATGCAATACTTTTAGCTGAAAATATGTAAAAATATGTATGTATTGTGCGATGCACATATTTTTTCTCAAAAACGGTAAGTCTGGCGTGGTTTTGACCATAACAAGATTTGTAGAGGCATTCATTACGAACATTTTAAACCAAAAATCTTTATTCTAGGCCTACTAGTTTCCGAGAAAATGAAAATAAACCAAATTATGCCATACTTTTAGCTGAAAATATGTAAAAATATGTATGTTATTGTGCGATGCACATATTTTTTCTCAAAAACGGTAAGTCTGGCGTGGTTTTGACCATAACAAGATTTGTAGAGGCATTCATTACGAACATTTTAAACCAAAAATCTTAATTCTAGGCCTACTAGTTTCCGAGAAAATGAAAATAAACCAAATTATGCCATACTTTTAGCTGAAAATATGTATGTTATTGTGCGATGCACATATTTTTTCTCAAAAACGGTAAGTCTGGCGTGGTTTTGACCATAACAAGATTTGTAGAGGCATTCATTACGAACATTTTAAACCAAAAATCTTAATTCTAGGCCTACTAGTTTCCGAGAAAATGAAAATAAACCAAATTATGCCATACTTTTAGCTGAAAATATGTAAAAATATGTATGTTATTGTGCGATGCACATATTTTTTCTCAAAAACGGTAAGTCTGGCGTGGTTTTGACCATAACAAGATTTGTAGAGGCATTCATTACGAACATTTTAAACCAAAAATCTTTATTCTAGGCCTACTAGTTTCCGAGAAAATGAAAATAAACCAAATTATGCCATACTTTAGCTGAAAATATGTATGTTATTGTGCGATGCACATATTTTTTCTCAAAAACGGTAAGTCTGGCGTGGTTTTGACCATAACAAGATTTGTAGAGGCATTCATTACGAACATTTTAAACCAAAAATCTTAATTCTAGGCCTACTAGTTCCGAGAAAATGAAAATAAACCAAATTATGCCATACTTTTAGCTGAAAATATGTATGTTATTGTGCGATGCACATATTTTTTCTCAAAAACGGTAAGTCTGGCGTGGTTTTGACCATAACAAGATTTGTAGAGGCATTCATTACGAACATTTTAAACCAAAAATCTTAATTCTAGGCCTACTAGTTTCCGAGAAAATGAAAATAAACCAAATTATGCCATACTTTTAGCTGAAAATATGTATGTTATTGTGCGATGCACATATTTTTTCTCAAAAACGGTAAGTCTGGCGTGGTTTTGACCATAACAAGATTTGTAGAGGCATTCATTACGAACATTTTAAACCAAAAATCTTTATTCTAGGCCTACTAGTTTCCGAGAAAATGAAAATAAACCAAATTATGCCATACTTTTAGCTGAAAATATGTATGTTATTGTGCGATGCACATATTTTTTCTCAAAAACGGTAAGTCTGGCGTGGTTTTGACCATAACAAGATTTGTAGAGGCATTCATTACGAACATTCTAAACCAAAAATCTTTATTCTAGGCCTACTAGTTTCCGAGAAAATGAAAATAAACCAAATTATGCCATACTTTTAGCTGAAAATATGTATGTTATTGTGCGATGCACATATTTTTTCTCAAAAACGGTAAGTCTGGCGTGGTTTTGACCATAACAAGATTTGTAGAGGCATTCATTACGAACATTTTAAACCAAAAATCTTAATTCTAGGCCTACTAGTTTCCGAGAAAATGAAAATAAACCAAATTATGCCATACTTTTAGCTGAAAATATGTATGTTATTGTGCGATGCACATATTTTTTCTCAAAAACGGTAAGTCTGGCGTGGTTTTGACCATAACAAGATTTGTAGAGGCATTCATTACGAACATTTTAAACCAAAAATCTTAATTCTAGGCCTACTAGTTTCCGAGAAAATGAAAATAAACCAAATTATGCCATACTTTTAGCTGAAAATATGTATGTTATTGTGCGATGCACATATTTTTTCTCAAAAACGGTAAGTCTGGCGTGGTTTTGACCATAACAAGATTTGTAGAGGCATTCATTACGAACATTTTAAACCAAAAATCTTAATTCTAGGCCTACTAGTTTCCGAGAAAATGAAAATAAACCAAATTATGCCATACTTTTAGCTGAAAATATGTAAAAATATGTATGTTATTGTGCGATGCACATATTTTTTCTCAAAAACGGTAAGTCTGGCGTGGTTTTGACCATAACAAGATTTGTAGAGGCATTCATTACGAACATTTTAAACCAAAAATCTTAATTCTAGGCCTACTAGTTTCCGAGAAAATGAAAATAAACCAAATTATGCCATACTTTTAGCTGAAAATATGTAAAAATATGTATGTTATTGTGCGATGCACATATTTTTTCTCAAAAACGGTAAGTCTGGCGTGGTTTTGACCATAACAAGATTTGTAGAGGCATTCATACGAACATTTTAAACCAAAAATCTTTATTCTAGGCCTACTAGTTTCCGAGGAAAATGAAAATAAACCAAATTATGCCATACTTTTAGCTGAAAATATGTATGTTATTGTGCGATGCACATATTTTTTCTCAAAAACGGTAAGTCTGGCGTGGTTTTGACCATAACAAGATTTGTAGAGGCATTCATTACAAACATTTTAAACCAAAAATCTTTATTCTAGGCCTACTAGTTTCCGAGAAAATGAAATAAACCAAATTATGCCATACTTTTAGCTGAAAATATGTAAAAATATGTATGTTATTGTGCGATGCACATATTTTTTCTCAAAAACGGTAAGTCTGGCGTGGTTTTGACCATAACAAGATTTGTAGAGGCATTCATTACGAACATTTTAAACCAAAATCTTTATTCTAGGCCTACTAGTTTCCGAGAAAATGAAAATAAACCAAATTATGCCATACTTTTAGCTGAAAATATGTATGTTATTGTGTGATGCACATATTTTTCTCAAAAACGGTAAGTCTGGCGTGGTTTTGACCATAACAAGATTTGTAGAGGCATTCATTACGAACATTCTAAACCAAAAATCTTTATTCTAGGCCTACTAGTTTCCGAGAAAATGAAAATAAACCAAATTATGCCATACTTTTAGCTGAAAATATGTATGTTATTGTGCGATGCACATATTTTTTCTCAAAAACGGTAAGTCTGGCGTGGTTTTGACCATAACAAGATTTGTAGAGGCATTCATTACGAACATTTTAAACCAAAAATCTTAATTCTAGGCCTACTAGTTTCCGAGAAAATGAAAATAAACCAAATTATGCCATACTTTTAGCTGAAAATATGTATGTTATTGTGCGATGCACATATTTTTTCTCAAAAACGGTAAGTCTGGCGTGGTTTTGACCATAACAAGATTTGTAGAGGCATTCATTACGAACATTTTAAACCAAAAATCTTAATTCTAGGCCTACTAGTTTCCGAGAAAATGAAAATAAACCAAATTATGCCATACTTTTAGCTGAAAATATGTATGTTATTGTGCGATGCACATATTTTTTCTCAAAAACGGTAAGTCTGGCGTGGTTTTGACCATAACAAGATTTGTAGAGGCATTCATTACGAACATTTTAAACCAAAAATCTTAATTCTAGGCCTACTAGTTTCCGAGAAAATGAAAATAAACCAAATTATGCCATACTTTTAGCTGAAAATATGTAAAAATATGTATGTTATTGTGCGATGCACATATTTTTTCTCAAAAACGGTAAGTCTGGCGTGGTTTTGACCATAACAAGATTTGTAGAGGCATTCATTACGAACATTTTAAACCAAAAATCTTAATTCTAGGCCTACTAGTTTCCGAGAAAATGAAAATAAACCAAATTATGCCATACTTTTAGCTGAAATATGTAAAATATGTATGTTATTGTGCGATGCACATATTTTTTCTCAAAAACGGTAAGTCTGGCGTGGTTTTGACCATAACAAGATTTGTAGAGGCATTCATTACGAACATTTTAAACCAAAACTCTAATTCTAGGCCTACTAGTTTCCGAGAAAATGAAAATAAACCAAATTATGCCATACTTTTAGCTGAAAATATGTAAAAATATGTATGTTATTGTGCGATGCACATATTTTTTCTCAAAAACGGTAAGTCTGGCGTGGTTTTGACCATAACAAGATTTGTAGAGGCATTCATTACGAACATTTTAAACCAAAAATCTTAATTCTAGGCCTACTAGTTCCGAGAAAATGAAAATAAACCAAATTATGCCATACTTTAGCTGAAAATATGTATGTTATTGTGCGATGCACATATTTTTTCTCAAAAACGGTAAGTCTGGCGTGGTTTTGACCATAACAAGATTTGTAGAGGCATTCATTACGAACATTTTAAACCAAAAATCTTAATTCTAGGCCTACTAGTTTCCGAGAAAATGAAAATAAACCAAATTATGCCATACTTTTAGCTGAAAATATGTAAAAATATGTATGTTATTGTGCGATGCACATATTTTTCTCAAAAACGGTAAGTCTGGCGTGGTTTTGACCATAACAAGATTTGTAGAGGCATTCATTACGAACATTTTAAACCAAAAATCTTATTCTAGGCCTACTAGTTTCCGAGAAAATGAAAATAAACCAAATTATGCCATACTTTTAGCTGAAAATATGTAATGTATTATTGTGCGATGCACATATTTTTTCTCAAAAACGGTAAGTCTGGCGTGGTTTTTACCATAACAAGATTTGTAGAGGCATTCATTACGAACATTTTAAACCAAAAATCTTAATTCTAGGCCTACTAGTTTCCGAGAAAATGAAAATAAACCAAATTATGCCATACTTTTAGCTGAAAATATGTAAAAATATGTATGTTATTGTGCGATGCACATATTTTTTCTCAAAACGGTAAGTCTGGCGTGGTTTTGACCTAACAAGATTTGTAGAGCATTCATTACGAACATTTTAAACCAAAAATCTTAATTCTAGGCCTACTAGTTTGCCTACTAGTTTCCGAGAAAATGAAAATAAACCAAATTATGCCATACTTTTAGCTGAAAATATGTAAAAATATGTATGTTATTGTGCGATGCACATATTTTTTCTCAAAAACGGTAAGTCTGGCGTGGTTTTGACCATAACAAGATTTGTAGAGGCATTCATTACGAACATTTTAAACCAAAAATCTTAATTCTAGGCCTACTAGTTTCCGAGAAAATGAAAATAAACCAAATTATGCCATACTTTTAGCTGAAAATATGTAAAAATATGTATGTTATTGTGCGATGCACATATTTTTTCTCAAAAACGGTAAGTCTGGCGTGGTTTTGACCATAACAAGATTTGTAGAGGCATTCATTACGAACATTTTAAACCAAAAATCTTAATTCTAGGCCTACTAGTTTCCGAGAAAATGAAAATAAACCAAATTATGCCATACTTTTAGCTGAAAATATGTATGTTATTGTGCGATGCACATATTTTTTCTCAAAAACGGTAAGTCTGGCGTGGTTTTGACCATAACAAGATTTGTAGAGGCATTCATTACGAACATTTTAAACCAAAAATCTTAATTCTAGGCCTACTAGTTTCCGAGAAAATGAAAATAAACCAAATTATGCCATACTTTTAGCTGAAAATATGTATGTTATTGTGCGATGCACATATTTTTTCTCAAAAACGGTAAGTCTGGAGTGGTTTTGACCATAACAAGATTTGTAGAGGCATTCATTACGAACATTTTAAACCAAAAATCTTTATTCTAGGCCTACTAGTTTCCGAGAAAATGAAAATAAACCAAATTATGCCATACTTTTAGCTGAAAATATGTAAAAATATGTATGTTATTGTGCGATGCACATATTTTTTCTCAAAAACGGTAAGGCTGGCGTGGTTTTGACCATAACAAGATTTGTAGAGGCATTCATTACGAACATTTTAAACCAAAAATCTTTATTCTAGGCCTACTAGTTTCCGAGAAAATGAAAATAAACCAAATTATGCCATACTTTTAGCTGAAAATATGTATGTTATTGTGCGATGCACATATTTTTTCTCAAAAACGGTAAGTCTGGCGTGGTTTTGACCATAACAAGATTTGTAGAGGCATTCATTACGAACATTTTAAACCAAAAATCTTAATTCTAGGCCTACTAGTTTCCGAGAAAATGAAAATAAACCAAATTATGCCATACTTTTAGCTGAAAATATGTATGTTATTGTGCGATGCACATATTTTTTCTCAAAAACGGTAAGTCTGGAGAGGTTTTGACCATAACAAGATTTGTAGAGGCATTCATTACGAACATTTTAAACCAAAAATCTTAATTCTAGGCCTACTAGTTTCCGAGAAAATGAAAATAAACCAAATTATGCCATACTTTTAGCTGAAAATATGTATGTTATTGTGCGATGCACATATTTTTTCTCAAAAACGGTAAGTCTGGCGTGGTTTTGACCATAACAAGATTTGTAGAGGCATTCATTACGAACATTTTAAACCAAAAATCTTAATTCTAGGCCTACTAGTTTCCGAGAAAATGAAAATAAACCAAATTATGCCATACTTTTAGCTGAAAATATGTATGTTATTGTGCGATGCACATATTTTTTCTCAAAAACGGTAAGTCTGGAGTGGTTTTGACCATAACAAGATTTGTAGAGGCATTCATTACGAACATTTTAAACCAAAAATCTTAATTCTAGGCCTACTAGTTTCCGAGAAAATGAAAATAAACCAAATTATGCCATACTTTTAGCTGAAAATATGTATGTTATTGTGCGATGCACATATTTTTTCTCAAAAACGGTAAGTCTGGCGTGGTTTTGCCCATAACAAGATTTGTAGAGGCATTCATTACGAACATTTTAAACCAAAAATCTTAATTCTAGGCCTACTAGTTTCCGAGAAAATGAAAATAAACCAAATTATGCCATACTTTTAGCTGAAAATATGTAAAAATATGTATGTTATTGTGCGATGCACATATTTTTTCTCAAAAACGGTAAGTCTGGCGTGGTTTTGACCATAACAAGATTTGTAGAGGCATTCATTACGAACATTTTAAACCAAAAATCTTAATTCTAGGCCTACTAGTTTCCGAGAAAATGAAAATAAACCAAATTATGCCATACTTTTAGCTGAAAACATGTAAAAATATGTATGTTATTGTGCGATGCACATATTTTTTCTCAAAAACGGTAAGTCTGGCGTGGTTTTGACCATAACAAGATTTGTAGAGGCATTCATTACGAACATTTTAAACCAAAAATCTTAATTCTAGGCCTACTAGTTTCCGAGAAAATGAAAATAAACCAAATTATGCCATACTTTTAGCTGAAAATATGTATGTTATTGTGCGATGCACATATTTTTTCTCAAAAACGGTAAGTCTGGCGTGGTTTTGACCATAACAAGATTTGTAGAGGCATTCATTACGAACATTTTAAACCAAAAATCTTTATTCTAGGCCTACTAGTTTCCGAGAAAATGAAAATAAACCAAATTATGCCATACTTTTAGCTGAAAATATGTATGTTATTGTGCGATGCACATATTTTTTCTCAAAAACGGTAAGTCTGGCGTGGTTTTGACCATAACAAGATTTGTAGAGGCATTCATTACGAACATTTTAAACCAAAAATCTTTATTCTAGGCCTACTAGTTTCCGAGAAAATGAAAATAAACCAAATTATGCCATACTTTTAGCTGAAAATATGTATGTTATTGTGCGATGCACATATTTTTTCTCAAAAACGGTAAGTCTGGCGTGGTTTTGACCATAACAAGATTTGTAGAGGCATTCATTACGAACATTTTAAACCAAAAATCTTAATTCTAGGCCTACTAGTTTCCGAGAAAATGAAAATAAACCAAATTATGCCATACTTTTAGCTGAAAATATGTAAAAATATGTATGTTATTGTGCGATGCACATATTTTTTCTCAAAAACGGTAAGTCTGGCGTGGTTTTGACCATAACAAGATTTGTAGAGGCATTCATTACGAACATTTTAAACCAAAAATCTTAATTCTAGGCCTACTAGTTTCCGAGAAAATGAAAATAAACCAAATTATGCCATACTTTTAGCTGAAAATATGTAAAAATATGTATGTTATTGTGCGATGCACATATTTTTTCTCAAAAACGGTAAGGCTGGCGTGGTTTTGACCATAACAAGATTTGTAGAGGCATTCATTACGAACATTTTAAACCAAAAATCTTAATTCTAGGCCTACTAGTTTCCGAGAAAATGAAAATAAACCAAATTATGCCATACTTTTAGCTGAAAATATGTAAAAATATGTATGTTATTGTGCGATGCACATATTTTTTCTCAAAAACGGTAAGTCTGGCGTGGTTTTGACCATAACAAGATTTGTAGAGGCATTCATTACGAACATTTTAAACCAAAAATCTTTATTCTAGGCCTACTAGTTTCCGAGAAAATGAAAATAAACCAAATTATGCCATACTTTTAGCTGAAAATATGTATGTTATTGTGCGATGCACATATTTTTTCTCAAAAACGGTAAGTCTGGCGTGGTTTTGACCATAACAAGATTTGTAGAGGCATTCATTACGAACATTTTAAACCAAAAATCTTAATTCTAGGCCTACTAGTTTCCGAGAAAATGAAAATAAACCAAATTATGCCATACTTTTAGCTGAAAATATGTAAACTAGTAGGCCTAGAATAAAGATTTTTGGTTTAAAATGTTCGTAATGAATGCCTCTACAAATCTTGTTATGGTCAAAACCACGCCAGACTTACCGTTTTTGAGAAAAAATATGTGCATCGCACAATAACATACATATTTTCAGCTAAAAGTATGGCATAATTTGGTTTATTTTCATTTTCTCGGAAACTAGTAGGCCTAGAATTAAGATTTTTGGTTTAAAATGTTCGTAATGAATGCCTCTACAAATCTTGTTATGGTCAAAACCACGCCAGACTTACCGTTTTTGAGAAAAAATATGTGCATCGCACAATAACATACATATTTTCAGCTAAAAGTATGGCATAATTTGGTTTATTTTCATTTTCTCGGAAACTAGTAGGCCTAGAATTAAGATTTTTGGTTTAAAATGTTCGTAATGAATGCCTCTACAAATCTTGTTATGGTCAAAACCACGCCAGACTTACCGTTTTTGAGAAAAAATATGTGCATCGCACAATAACATACATATTTTCAGCTAAAAGTATGGCATAATTTGGTTTATTTTCATTTTCTCGGAAACTAGTAGGCCTAGAATAAAGATTTTTGGTTTAAAATGTTCGTAATGAATGCCTCTACAAATCTTGTTATGGTCAAAACCACGCCAGACTTACCGTTTTTGAGAAAAAATATGTGCATCGCACAATAACATACATATTTTTACATATTTTCAGCTAAAAGTATGGCATAATTTGGTTTATTTTCATTTTCTCGGAAACTAGTAGGCCTAGAATTAAGATTTTTGGTTTAAAATGTTCGTAATGAATGCCTCTACAAATCTTGTTATGGTCAAAACCACGCCAGACTTACCGTTTTTGAGAAAAAATATGTGCATCGCACAATAACATACATATTTTCAGCTAAAAGTATGGCATAATTTGGTTTATTTTCATTTTCTCGGAAACTAGTAGGCCTAGAATTAAGATTTTTGGTTTAAAATGTTTGTAATGAATGCCTCTACAAATCTTGTTATGGTCAAAACCACGCCAGACTTACCGTTTTTGAGAAAAAATATGTGCATCGCACAATAACATACATATTTTTACATATTTTCAGCTAAAAGTATGGCATAATTTGGTTTATTTTCATTTTCTCGGAAACTAGTAGGCCTAGAATAAAGATTTTTGGTTTAAAATGTTCGTAATGAATGCCTCTACAAATCTTGTTATGGTCAAAACCACGCCAGACTTACCGTTTTTGAGAAAAAATATGTGCATCGCACAATAACATACATATTTTTACATATTTTCAGCTAAAAGTATTGCATAATTTGGTTTATTTTCATTTTCTCGGAAACTAGTAGGCCTAGAATTAAGATTTTTAGTTTAAAATGTTCGTAATGAATGCCTCTACAAATCTTGTTATGGTCAAAACCACGCCAGACTTACCGTTTTTGAGAAAAAATATGTGCATCGCACAATAACATACATATTTTCAGCTAAAAGTATGGCATAATTTGGTTTATTTTCATTTTCTCGGAAACTAGTAGGCCTAGAATTAAGATTTTTGGTTTAAAATGTTCGTAATGAATGCCTCTACAAATCTTGTTATGGTCAAAACCACGCCAGACTTACCGTTTTTGAGAAAAAATATGTGCATCGCACAATAACATACATATTTTCAGCTAAAAGTATGGCATAATTTGGTTTATTTTCATTTTCTCGGAAACTAGTAGGCCTAGAATTAAGATTTTTGGTTTAAAATGTTCGTAATGAATGCCTCTACAAATCTTGTTATGGTCAAAACCACGCCAGACTTACCGTTTTTGAGAAAAAATATGTGCATCGCACAATAACATACATATTTTTACATATTTTCAGCTAAAAGTATGGCATAATTTGGTTTATTTTCATTTTCTCGGAAACTAGTAGGCCTAGAACAAAGATTTTTGGTTTAAAATGTTCGTAATGAATGCCTCTACAAATCTTGTTATGGTCAAAACCACGCCAGACTTACCGTTTTTGAGAAAAAATATGTGCATCGCACAATAACATACATATTTTCAGCTAAAAGTATGGCATAATTTGGTTTATTTTCATTTTCTCGGAAACTAGTAGGCCTAGAATTAAGATTTTTGGTTTAAAATGTTCGTAATGAATGCCTCTACAAATCTTGTTATGGTCAAAACCACGCCAGACTTACCGTTTTTGAGAAAAAATATGTGCATCGCACAATAACATACATATTTTCAGCTAAAAGTATGGCATAATTTGGTTTATTTTCATTTTCTCGGAAACTAGTAGGCCTAGAATTAAGATTTTTGGTTTAAAATGTTCGTAATGAATGCCTCTACAAATCTTGTTATGGTCAAAACCACGCCAGACTTACCGTTTTTGAGAAAAAATATGTGCATCGCACAATAACATACATATTTTCAGCTAAAAGTATGGCATAATTTGGTTTATTTTCATTTTCTCGGAAACTAGTAGGCCTAGAATAAAGATTTTTGGTTTAAAATGTTCGTAATGAATGCCTCTACAAATCTTGTTATGGTCAAAACCACGCCAGACTTACCGTTTTTGAGAAAAAATATGTGCATCGCACAATAACATACATATTTTTACATATTTTCAGCTAAAAGTATGGCATAATTTGGTTTATTTTCATTTTCTCGGAAACTAGTAGGCCTAGAATTAAGATTTTTGGTTTAAAATGTTCGTAATGAATGCCTCTACAAATCTTGTTATGGTCAAAACCACGCCAGACTTACCGTTTTTGAGAAAAAATATGTGCATCGCACAATAACATACATATTTTCAGCTAAAAGTATGGCATAATTTGGTTTATTTTCATTTTCTCGGAAACTAGTAGGCCTAGAATTAAGATTTTTGGTTTAAAATGTTTGTAATGAATGCCTCTACAAATCTTGTTATGGTCAAAACCACGCCAGACTTACCGTTTTTGAGAAAAAATATGTGCATCGCACAATAACATACATATTTTTACATATTTTCAGCTAAAAGTATGGCATAATTTGGTTTATTTTCATTTTCTCGGAAACTAGTAGGCCTAGAATAAAGATTTTTGGTTTAAAATGTTCGTAATGAATGCCTCTACAAATCTTGTTATGGTCAAAACCACGCCAGACTTACCGTTTTTGAGAAAAAATATGTGCATCGCACAATAACATACATATTTTTACATATTTTCAGCTAAAAGTATTGCATAATTTGGTTTATTTTCATTTTCTCGGAAACTAGTAGGCCTAGAATTAAGATTTTTAGTTTAAAATGTTCGTAATGAATGCCTCTACAAATCTTGTTATGGTCAAAACCACGCCAGACTTACCGTTTTTGAGAAAAAATATGTGCATCGCACAATAACATACATATTTTCAGCTAAAAGTATGGCATAATTTGGTTTATTTTCATTTTCTCGGAAACTAGTAGGCCTAGAATTAAGATTTTTGGTTTAAAATGTTCGTAATGAATGCCTCTACAAATCTTGTTATGGTCAAAACCACGCCAGACTTACCGTTTTTGAGAAAAAATATGTGCATCGCACAATAACATACATATTTTCAGCTAAAAGTATGGCATAATTTGGTTTATTTTCATTTTCTCGGAAACTAGTAGGCCTAGAATTAAGATTTTTGGTTTAAAATGTTCGTAATGAATGCCTCTACAAATCTTGTTATGGTCAAAACCACGCCAGACTTACCGTTTTTGAGAAAAAATATGTGCATCGCACAATAACATACATATTTTTACATATTTTCAGCTAAAAGTATGGCATAATTTGGTTTATTTTCATTTTCTCGGAAACTAGTAGGCCTAGAATAAAGATTTTTGGTTTAAAATGTTCGTAATGAATGCCTCTACAAATCTTGTTATGGTCAAAACCACGCCAGACTTACCGTTTTTGAGAAAAAATATGTGCATCGCACAATAACATACATATTTTTACATATTTTCAGCTAAAAGTATGGCATAATTTGGTTTATTTTCATTTTCTCGGAAACTAGTAGGCCTAGAATTAAGATTTTTGGTTTAAAATGTTCGTAATGAATGCCTCTACAAATCTTGTTATGGTCAAAACCACGCCAGACTTACCGTTTTTGAGAAAAAATATGTGCATCGCACAATAACATACATATTTTCAGCTAAAAGTATGGCATAATTTGGTTTATTTTCATTTTCTCGGAAACTAGTAGGCCTAGAATTAAGATTTTTGGTTTAAAATGTTCCTAATGAATGCCTCTTATGGTCAAAACCACGCCAGACTTACCGTTTTTGAGAAAAAATATGTGCATCGCACAATAACATACATATTTTTACATATTTTCAGCTAAAAGTATGGCATAATTTGGTTTATTTTCATTTTCTCGGAAACTAGTAGGCCTAGAATTAAGATTTTTGGTTTAAAATGTTCGTAATGAATGCCTCTACAAATCTTGTTATGGTCAAAACCACGCCAGACTTACCGTTTTTGAGAAAAAATATGTGCATCGCACAATAACATACATATTTTTACATATTTTCAGCTAAAAGTATGGCATAATTTGGTTTATTTTCATTTTCTCGGAAACTAGTAGGCCTAGAATTAAGATTTTTGGTTTAAAATGTTCGTAATGAATGCCTCTACAAATCTTGTTATGGTCAAAACCACGCCAGACTTACCGTTTTTGAGAAAAAATATGTGCATCGCACAATAACATACATATTTTCAGCTAAAAGTATGGCATAATTTGGTTTATTTTCATTTTCTCGGAAACTAGTAGGCCTAGAATTAAGATAAACCAAATTATGCCATACTTTTAGCTGAAAATATGTAAAAATATGTATGTTATTGTGCGATGCACATATTTTTTCTCAAAAACGGTAAGTCTGGCGTGGTTTTGACCATAACAAGATTTGTAGAGGCATTCATTACGAACATTTTAAACCAAAAATCTTAATTCTAGGCCTACTAGTTTCCGAGAAAATGAAAATAAACCAAATTATGCCATACTTTTAGCTGAAAATATGTAAAAATATGTATGTTATTGTGCGATGCACATATTTTTTCTCAAAAACGGTAAGTCTGGCGTGGTTTTGACCATAACAAGATTTGTAGAGGCATTCATTACGAACATTTTAAACCAAAAATCTTAATTCTAGGCCTACTAGTTTCCGAGAAAATGAAAATAAACCAAATTATGCCATACTTTTAGCTGAAAATATGTAAAAATATGTATGTTATTGTGCGATGCACATATTTTTTCTCAAAAACGGTAAGTCTGGCGTGGTTTTGACCATAACAAGATTTGTAGAGGCATTCATTACGAACATTTTAAACCAAAAATCTTAATTCTAGGCCTACTAGTTTCCGAGAAAATGAAAATAAACCAAATTATGCCATACTTTTAGCTGAAAATATGTATGTTATTGTGCGATGCACATATTTTTTCTCAAAAACGGTAAGTCTGGCGTGGTTTTGACCATAACAAGATTTGTAGAGGCATTCATTACGAACATTTTAAACCAAAAATCTTAATTCTAGGCCTACTAGTTTCCGAGAAAATGAAAATAAACCAAATTATGCCATACTTTTAGCTGAAAATATGTATGTTATTGTGCGATGCACATATTTTTTCTCAAAAACGGTAAGTCTGGAGTGGTTTTGACCATAACAAGATTTGTAGAGGCATTCATTACGAACATTTTAAACCAAAAATCTTAATTCTAGGCCTACTAGTTTCCGAGAAAATGAAAATAAACCAAATTATGCCATACTTTTAGCTGAAAATATGTATGTTATTGTGCGATGCACATATTTTTTCTCAAAAACGGTAAGTCTGGCGTGGTTTTGACCATAACAAGATTTGTAGAGGCATTCATTACGAACATTTTAAACCAAAAATCTTAATTCTAGGCCTACTAGTTTCCGAGAAAATGAAAATAAACCAAATTATGCCATACTTTTAGCTGAAAATATGTATGTTATTGTGCGATGCACATATTTTTTCTCAAAAACGGTAAGTCTGGCGTGGTTTTGACCATAACAAGATTTGTAGAGGCATTCATTACGAACATTTTAAACCAAAAATCTTAATTCTAGGCCTACTAGTTTCCGAGAAAATGAAAATATGTATGTTATTGTGCGATGCACATATTTTTTCTCAAAAACGGTAAGTCTGGCGTGGTTTTGACCATAACAAGATTTGTAGAGGCATTCATTACAAACATTTTAAACCAAAAATCTTAATTCTAGGCCTACTAGTTTCCGAGAAAATGAAAATAAACCAAATTATGCCATACTTTTAGCTGAAAATATGTATGTTATTGTGCGATGCACATATTTTTTCTCAAAAACGGTAAGTCTGGCGTGGTTTTGACCATAACAAGATTTGTAGAGGCATTCATTACGAACATTTTAAACCAAAAATCTTAATTCTAGGCCTACTAGTTTCCGAGAAAATGAAAATAAACCAAATTATGCCATACTTTTAGCTGAAAATATGTATGTTATTGTGCGATGCACATATTTTTTCTCAAAAACGGTAAGTCTGGCGTGGTTTTGACCATAACAAGATTTGTAGAGGCATTCATTACGAACATTTTAAACCAAAAATCTTAATTCTAGGCCTACTAGTTTCCGAGAAAATGAAAATAAACCAAATTATGCCATACTTTTAGCTGAAAATATGTATGTTATTGTGCGATGCACATATTTTTTCTCAAAAACGGTAAGTCTGGCGTGGTTTTGACCATAACAAGATTTGTAGAGGCATTCATTACGAACATTTTAAACCAAAAATCTTTATTCTAGGCCTACTAGTTTCCGAGAAAATGAAAATAAACCAAATTATGCCATACTTTTAGCTGAAAATATGTAAAAATATGTATGTTATTGTGCGATGCACATATTTTTTCTCAAAAACGGTAAGTCTGGCGTGGTTTTGACCATAACAAGATTTGTAGAGGCATTCATTACGAACATTTTAAACCAAAAATCTTAATTCTAGGCCTACTAGTTTCCGAGAAAATGAAAATAAACCAAATTATGCCATACTTTTAGCTGAAAATATGTATGTTATTGTGCGATGCACATATTTTTTCTCAAAAACGGTAAGTCTGGCGTGGTTTTGACCATAACAAGATTTGTAGAGGCATTCATTACGAACATTTTAAACCAAAAATCTTAATTCTAGGCCTACTAGTTTCCGAGAAAATGAAAATAAACCAAATTATGCCATACTTTTAGCTGAAAATATGTATGTTATTGTGCGATGCACATATTTTTTCTCAAAAACGGTAAGTCTGGCGTGGTTTTGACCATAACAAGATTTGTAGAGGCATTCATTACGAACATTTTAAACCAAAAATCTTTATTCTAGGCCTACTAGTTTCCGAGAAAATGAAAATAAACCAAATTATGCCATACTTTTAGCTGAAAATATGTATGTTATTGTGCGATGCACATATTTTTTCTCAAAAACGGTAAGTCTGGCGTGGTTTTGACCATAACAAGATTTGTAGAGGCATTCATTACGAACATTTTAAACCAAAAATCTTTATTCTAGGCCTACTAGTTTCCGAGAAAATGAAAATAAACCAAATTATGCCATACTTTTAGCTGAAAATATGTAAAAATATGTATGTTATTGTGCGATGCACATATTTTTTCTCAAAAACGGTAAGTCTGGCGTGGTTTTGACCATAACAAGATTTGTAGAGGCATTCATTACGAACATTTTAAACCAAAAATCTTAATTCTAGGCCTACTAGTTTCCGAGAAAATGAAAATAAACCAAATTATGCCATACTTTTAGCTGAAAATATGTATGTTATTGTGCGATGCACATATTTTTTCTCAAAAACGGTAAGTCTGGCGTGGTTTTGACCATAACAAGATTTGTAGAGGCATTCATTACGAACATTTTAAACCAAAAATCTTAATTCTAGGCCTACTAGTTTCCGAGAAAATGAAAATAAACCAAATTATGCCATACTTTTAGCTGAAAATATGTATGTTATTGTGCGATGCACATATTTTTTCTCAAAAACGGTAAGTCTGGCGTGGTTTTGACCATAACAAGATTTGTAGAGGCATTCATTACGAACATTTTAAACCAAAAATCTTAATTCTAGGCCTACTAGTTTCCGAGAAAATGAAAATAAACCAAATTATGCCATACTTTTAGCTGAAAATATGTAAAAATATGTATGTTATTGTGCGATGCACATATTTTTTCTCAAAAACGGTAAGTCTGGCGTGGTTTTGACCATAACAAGATTTGTAGAGGCATTCATTACGAACATTTTAAACCAAAAATCTTAATTCTAGGCCTACTAGTTTCCGAGAAAATGAAAATAAACCAAATTATGCCATACTTTTAGCTGAAAATATGTATGTTATTGTGCGATGCACATATTTTTTCTCAAAAACGGTAAGTCTGGCGTGGTTTTGACCATAACAAGATTTGTAGAGGCATTCATTACGAACATTTTAAACCAAAAATCTTAATTCTAGGCCTACTAGTTTCCGAGAAAATGAAAATAAACCAAATTATGCCATACTTTTAGCTGAAAATATGTAAAAATATGTATGTTATTGTGCGATGCACATATTTTTTCTCAAAAACGGTAAGTCTGGCGTGGTTTTGACCATAACAAGATTTGTAGAGGCATTCATTACGAACATTTTAAACCAAAAATCTTAATTCTAGGCCTACTAGTTTCCGAGAAAATGAAAATAAACCAAATTATGCCATACTTTTAGCTGAAAATATGTATGTTATTGTGCGATGCACATATTTTTTCTCAAAAACGGTAAGTCTGGCGTGGTTTTGACCATAACAAGATTTGTAGAGGCATTCATTACGAACATTTTAAACCAAAAATCTTAATTCTAGGCCTACTAGTTTCCGAGAAAATGAAAATAAACCAAATTATGCCATACTTTTAGCTGAAAATATGTATGTTATTGTGCGATGCACATATTTTTTCTCAAAAACGGTAAGTCTGGCGTGGTTTTGACCATAACAAGATTTGTAGAGGCATTCATTACGAACATTTTAAACCAAAAATCTTAATTCTAGGCCTACTAGTTTCCGAGAAAATGAAAATAAACCAAATTATGCCATACTTTTAGCTGAAAATATGTATGTTATTGTGCGATGCACATATTTTTTCTCAAAAACGGTAAGTCTGGCGTGGTTTTGACCATAACAAGATTTGTAGAGGCATTCATTACGAACATTTTAAACCAAAAATCTTAATTCTAGGCCTACTAGTTTCCGAGAAAATGAAAATAAACCAAATTATGCCATACTTTTAGCTGAAAATATGTATGTTATTGTGCGATGCACATATTTTTTCTCAAAAACGGTAAGTCTGGCGTGGTTTTGACCATAACAAGATTTGTAGAGGCATTCATTACGAACATTTTAAACCAAAAATCTTAATTCTAGGCCTACTAGTTTCCGAGAAAATGAAAATAAACCAAATTATGCCATACTTTTAGCTGAAAATATGTAAAAATATGTATGTTATTGTGCGATGCACATATTTTTTCTCAAAAACGGTAAGTCTGGCGTGGTTTTGACCATAACAAGATTTGTAGAGGCATTCATTACGAACATTTTAAACCAAAAATCTTAATTCTAGGCCTACTAGTTTCCGAGAAAATGAAAATAAACCAAATTATGCCATACTTTTAGCTGAAAATATGTATGTTATTGTGCGATGCACATATTTTTTCTCAAAAACGGTAAGTCTGGCGTGGTTTTGACCATAACAAGATTTGTAGAGGCATTCATTACGAACATTTTAAACCAAAAATCTTAATTCTAGGCCTACTAGTTTCCGAGAAAATGAAAATAAACCAAATTATGCCATACTTTTAGCTGAAAATATGTAAAAATATGTATGTTATTGTGCGATGCACATATTTTTTCTCAAAAACGGTAAGTCTGGCGTGGTTTTGACCATAACAAGATTTGTAGAGGCATTCATTACGAACATTTTAAACCAAAAATCTTAATTCTAGGCCTACTAGTTTCCGAGAAAATGAAAATAAACCAAATTATGCCATACTTTTAGCTGAAAATATGTAAAAATATGTATGTTATTGTGCGATGCACATATTTTTTCTCAAAAACGGTAAGTCTGGCGTGGTTTTGACCATAACAAGATTTGTAGAGGCATTCATTACGAACATTTTAAACCAAAAATCTTAATTCTAGGCCTACTAGTTTCCGAGAAAATGAAAATAAACCAAATTATGCCATACTTTTAGCTGAAAATATGTATGTTATTGTGCGATGCACATATTTTTTCTCAAAAACGGTAAGTCTGGCGTGGTTTTGACCATAACAAGATTTGTAGAGGCATTCATTACGAACATTTTAAACCAAAAATCTTAATTCTAGGCCTACTAGTTTCCGAGAAAATGAAAATAAACCAAATTATGCCATACTTTTAGCTGAAAATATGTAAAAATATGTATGTTATTGTGCGATGCACATATTTTTTCTCAAAAACGGTAAGTCTGGCGTGGTTTTGACCATAACAAGATTTGTAGAGGCATTCATTACGAACATTTTAAACCAAAAATCTTAATTCTAGGCCTACTAGTTTCCGAGAAAATGAAAATAAACCAAATTATGCCATACTTTTAGCTGAAAATATGTATGTTATTGTGCGATGCACATATTTTTTCTCAAAAACGGTAAGTCTGGCGTGGTTTTGACCATAACAAGATTTGTAGAGGCATTCATTACGAACATTTTAAACCAAAAATCTTAATTCTAGGCCTACTAGTTTCCGAGAAAATGAAAATAAACAAAATTATGCCATACTTTTAGCTGAAAATATGTAAAAATATGTATGTTATTGTGCGATGCACATATTTTTTCTCAAAAACGGTAAGTCTGGCGTGGTTTTGACCATAACAAGATTTGTAGAGGCATTCATTACGAACATTTTAAACCAAAAATCTTAATTCTAGGCCTACTAGTTTCCGAGAAAATGAAAATAAACCAAATTATGCCATACTTTTAGCTGAAAATATGTATGTTATTGTGCGATGCACATATTTTTTCTCAAAAACGGTAAGTCTGGCGTGGTTTTGACCATAACAAGATTTGTAGAGGCATTCATTACGAACATTTTAAACCAAAAATCTTAATTCTAGGCCTACTAGTTTCCGAGAAAATGAAAATAAACCAAATTATGCCATACTTTTAGCTGAAAATATGTATGTTATTGTGCGATGCACATATTTTTTCTCAAAAACGGTAAGTCTGGCGTGGTTTTGACCATAACAAGATTTGTAGAGGCATTCATTACGAACATTTTAAACCAAAAATCTTTATTCTAGGCCTACTAGTTTCCGAGAAAATGAAAATAAACCAAATTATGCCATACTTTTAGCTGAAAATATGTATGTTATTGTGCGATGCACATATTTTTTCTCAAAAACGGTAAGTCTGGCGTGGTTTTGACCATAACAAGATTTGTAGAGGCATTCATTACGAACATTTTAAACCAAAAATCTTAATTCTAGGCCTACTAGTTTCCGAGAAAATGAAAATAAACCAAATTATGCCATACTTTTAGCTGAAAATATGTATGTTATTGTGCGATGCACATATTTTTTCTCAAAAACGGTAAGTCTGGCGTGGTTTTGACCATAACAAGATTTGTAGAGGCATTCATTACGAACATTTTAAACCAAAAATCTTAATTCTAGGCCTACTAGTTTCCGAGAAAATGAAAATAAACCAAATTATGCCATACTTTTAGCTGAAAATATGTAAAAATATGTATGTTATTGTGCGATGCACATATTTTTTCTCAAAAACGGTAAGTCTGGCGTGGTTTTGACCATAACAAGATTTGTAGAGGCATTCATTACGAACATTTTAAACCAAAAATCTTAATTCTAGGCCTACTAGTTTCCGAGAAAATGAAAATAAACCAAATTATGCCATACTTTTAGCTGAAAATATGTATGTTATTGTGCGATGCACATATTTTTTCTCAAAAACGGTAAGTCTGGCGTGGTTTTGACCATAACAAGATTTGTAGAGGCATTCATTACGAACATTTTAAACCAAAAATCTTTATTCTAGGCCTACTAGTTTCCGAGAAAATGAAAATAAACCAAATTATGCCATACTTTTAGCTGAAAATATGTATGTTATTGTGCGATGCACATATTTTTTCTCAAAAACGGTAAGTCTGGCGTGGTTTTGACCATAACAAGATTTGTAGAGGCATTCATTACGAACATTTTAAACCAAAAATCTTAATTCTAGGCCTACTAGTTTCCGAGAAAATGAAAATAAACCAAATTATGCCATACTTTTAGCTGAAAATATGTAAAAATATGTATGTTATTGTGCGATGCACATATTTTTTCTCAAAAACGGTAAGTCTGGCGTGGTTTTGACCATAACAAGATTTGTAGAGGCATTCATTACGAACATTTTAAACCAAAAATCTTAATTCTAGGCCTACTAGTTTCCGAGAAAATGAAAATAAACCAAATTATGCCATACTTTTAGCTGAAAATATGTAAAAATATGTATGTTATTGTGCGATGCACATATTTTTTCTCAAAAACGGTAAGTCTGGCGTGGTTTTGACCATAACAAGATTTGTAGAGGCATTCATTACGAACATTTTAAACCAAAAATCTTAATTCTAGGCCTACTAGTTTCCGAGAAAATGAAAATAAACCAAATTATGCCATACTTTTAGCTGAAAATATGTAAAAATATGTATGTTATTGTGCGATGCACATATTTTTTCTCAAAAACGGTAAGTCTGGCGTGGTTTTGACCATAACAAGATTTGTAGAGGCATTCATTACGAACATTTTAAACCAAAAATCTTAATTCTAGGCCTACTAGTTTCCGAGAAAATGAAAATAAACCAAATTATGCCATACTTTTAGCTGAAAATATGTATGTTATTGTGCGATGCACATATTTTTTCTCAAAAACGGTAAGTCTGGCGTGGTTTTGACCATAACAAGATTTGTAGAGGCATTCATTACGAACATTTTAAACCAAAAATCTTAATTCTAGGCCTACTAGTTTCCGAGAAAATGAAAATAAACCAAATTATGCCATACTTTTAGCTGAAAATATGTAAAAATATGTATGTTATTGTGCGATGCACATATTTTTTCTCAAAAACGGTAAGTCTGGCGTGGTTTTGACCATAACAAGATTTGTAGAGGCATTCATTACGAACATTTTAAACCAAAAATCTTAATTCTAGGCCTACTAGTTTCCGAGAAAATGAAAATAAACCAAATTATGCCATACTTTTAGCTGAAAATATGTATGTTATTGTGCGATGCACATATTTTTTCTCAAAAACGGTAAGTCTGGCGTGGTTTTGACCATAACAAGATTTGTAGAGGCATTCATTACGAACATTTTAAACCAAAAATCTTAATTCTAGGCCTACTAGTTTCCGAGAAAATGAAAATAAACCAAATTATGCCATACTTTTAGCTGAAAATATGTAAAAATATGTATGTTATTGTGCGATGCACATATTTTTTCTCAAAAACGGTAAGTCTGGCGTGGTTTTGACCATAACAAGATTTGTAGAGGCATTCATTACGAACATTTTAAACCAAAAATCTTAATTCTAGGCCTACTAGTTTCCGAGAAAATGAAAATAAACCAAATTATGCCATACTTTTAGCTGAAAATATGTATGTTATTGTGCGATGCACATATTTTTTCTCAAAAACGGTAAGTCTGGCGTGGTTTTGACCATAACAAGATTTGTAGAGGCATTCATTACGAACATTTTAAACCAAAAATCTTTATTCTAGGCCTACTAGTTTCCGAGAAAATGAAAATAAACCAAATTATGCCATACTTTTAGCTGAAAATATGTATGTTATTGTGCGATGCACATATTTTTTCTCAAAAACGGTAATTCTGGCGTGGTTTTGACCATAACAAGATTTGTAGAGGCATTCATTACGAACATTTTAAACCAAAAATCTTTATTCTAGGCCTACTAGTTTCCGAGAAAATGAAAATAAACCAAATTATGCCATACTTTTAGCTGAAAATATGTATGTTATTGTGCGATGCACATATTTTTTCTCAAAAACGGTAAGTCTGGCGTGGTTTTGACCATAACAAGATTTGTAGAGGCATTCATTACGAACATTTTAAACCAAAAATCTTTATTCTAGGCCTACTAGTTTCCGAGAAAATGAAAATAAACCAAATTATGCCATACTTTTAGCTGAAAATATGTAAAAAT